>QFET01005216.1:0-74391 GCA_003316355.1 Tuber calosporum | reverse complement strand
CAAGGCTTACTCTGCTTTTCTGTCCTTCCTGCCTAGCGCTCTTCTAGGCAATCGTGACAGGTAGACCCTAGTGAGCACGGAGAGGAGGGAATCATTAAGACTAATCCCCACCGACTGGCATAGCCAAAGGGTGAGGATGAGTCGAAACGAAAGTGGTGATGATTTCTCGTGGTGTTGAGATTTCAATCGCCGGGTGTGTAGAGGAGACGGAGGATGCTGAAATAGCTTTCCTCCCTTCTGGTATATTATCTAGTACTCGCTATAGTTGCAGCCTTTCGAGATTCGCAATTTCTTCGTCGATTGCTTTCTTCCATCTCTCTTTATCGGATGATTGAAGTGCCTCCTCCACAGAGCCTGGACCAGCCTCTACCTTACCAATAAAGTCCCCTTCTGTGGTAGCTCCTGCGCAACGACTTCCTTTATCGGTTCCATAGTGGTTGGTACGCGGTTCCCATGGTTTTCCTAAGTTCGAAGAGAGTCCTTTCAGCTCCAGTTGCAGCAGAACTCTGGGCCTGGCTCCACCTCTACCAGCTCCTGGTATTCGTCCACGACGTCTGGGAATTGGGTTATTTTGTGGAGA
This sequence comes from Tuber calosporum, assembly GCA_003316355.1. NCBI lineage: Eukaryota > Fungi > Ascomycota > Pezizomycetes > Pezizales > Tuberaceae > Tuber > Tuber calosporum. Next base: position 73,811 of record QFET01005216.1, on the reverse strand, counting down.
CTCCGCTACCCTTTAATCGTCAAGGCTAGCTGTATTAAGATTTTCTTCGTCTTCCTCGTCATCTTCACTCTCCAAGCCGCGTCCAAACAGATCCTCCAAGCTATACCGTCTTGTGTTTTCGTTTTCCTCACTGCCTTTCTGCCTGAGAGAAATCTACGTAGTGGATTTCCAATATCCACAGCGTTCCTAGAAAATAACATCACGACTGGTGATCAACTGATGGCCTACTGGATCGTAGATCTTGTAATGCTTCGTAGTTAAGCAATATTCAACAAAAATACCTTCAGGGACCTTGTAATCTAATTTCTTTCTCAGCTCTTTAGGTACCCGGTACCGCACCTTGCATCCCCATATTCGGAGATGGCTGATATCCGGCATTCGCCCAAACCACAGTTCGTACGTAGTCTTCCCACTGAGTGATCAGCTTGGTGATCGATTTCGAAGATTAATCGCCGTCTCGCATGCCAGAACCCAAAATTCCTTCGGAGCCTCAACACTCGACATCATACTCTTGACTTTGTTCATGAGTGTTCTGTTCTGGCGCTCCGCAAGTCCATTTTCCTGCGGTGTATATGGGGTAGTACATTCGCTCTGAATGCCATTTGCTCGCAGGTAATCAAGAAACATCTTTGGTTGATATTTGCCTCCACCATCACTACGCAGGGCTAGGATTTTACTCCCAGTGGCCTGCTCCGCACTAGCATTAAATTTGAGAAAGAAGTCAAAGGTTACAGATTTTTGGGTCTTAAAATAGCCTATAGTGTATCGTGCAAACTCGTCGGTAAAGAGAACAAAATACCTGCACTTACCGAGTGAGAGGGTATCAATTGGGCCACACACATCGCTGTGGATGCGTTCTAGAACCTTGGTAGCTGTGCGTTGCGATGTAGAAAAAGGTTTACGGCTCAAACAGCCCCGCACACAATCCACACATTTTTCTTTGCCTGCTCGCCTATCTTCCTTCTCAACCTCCATGCCTAGTACAACTTCCTTCATCAACTTAACCGTATGGTAGCTTACATGGCCCAAACGCCAGTTCCATAGCTCTTGATTCCATCTCTTTTCCTTTTCTTCAGTGTCGGCTTCAAAGTTAATATCGTCGGTGCGATCGGCTCTTTCCTTCTGGCTATTGTTTGAGTGTGTGTTAAGAAGAAACAGCTGGTTCTGCATCGTCGCGGTTCCCATAAGAACACCGCTCTTGTATAGGTAACATCCTATTTTTGGTTCAATCTTAATTTCCAGCCCGCGCTCCATCAATTGACCAAGAGAGAGTAGGTTTTCGGCAGTCTTCGACATGCAAAACATTCTCAATAGGGACCTTTTGATATACTGCCTGAGGAAGGCATACGATGACTTCAACAGTGCCGATTCCTTGACACACAAGGTTCCGCTTATCGGCAACGTTTACAGTTCGTTCTCCGGGGCATACCAGTTATAGTCAGAAAAGTGGGATCCCTTACCGGAAACGTGATTCGAGCAACCGCTATCCATCCACCACCTATCATCAAGCTTCTCCTCGCTTTGAGTATCTATTTTGCTCTGCTTAGCCTCCTTGATACTCCAAATTGCCGATATAGATTGGTTTCCGCTCCCGCAACCACTATACGAGCATCCTCTTCTCCCCGTTGCTCGTCCTCTTCCCCTAGTTCCTCTAGTTCCTTACTCCGATCCGGCTGTCCCAGCTCTTGACCAGCAATCCTTCTTCTTATGGTCTTTCTTACCACAATTGTAACACACAATTGTCATATCTCGTCCACCTCTATCCTGGAACTGTGTTCCTCGCTCGCTACTGCCATATCGTAGTTTCTCCTGGTGGGAATGTGTTGGATTTCGTGTACGGGAATACATTACCTCACCTCCGGTCTGCGTTCCACCATTCTTTCTTTCAGACTTCAGGCGGCTTTCCTGCTTCACCATTTTGTCCATCAATTGTTGCGGCTTATCAGCACTACAATGATAATGGCAAAAGGTCCTCCAAGCTTCATCATCCAGTGGCAACGCTCGTAGGATAATATAGGCGGCCTCAATGTCGCTCATTCCTTGACCTTCGCTATCACATAAAGCTAGATCACACAAGAGGGATTTGAACTTCTCATTGAACGCAATAATGGTGGGAAAATCAGCGACTTTGAGGGATCAAATATCATCGTTGATTCGGTGGAAGTGTTCTGCTCTGGTTTGGTTCTGGTCCTTCCGCACTGCAGACCACATCCGTTTGGCTGACTCTGCACTCCAGTATTTTCTTCTAAAGTGAGGCTCCATGTGACTGGCCAATAAGGCTTTGGCCATCAAATCACGCGACTTCCACTTGAGTTGTTCTTTGGTGAGTATTTCCGTACCTCTAACTGTTGCCGTAGTAGTGGTATTGCCTTCAGTGGCTTACCGGAAGTAGTTACCGGTGCATTCGCTGGTGCACTCTCCGCAGCGGTCGAACGCATGGGATATTTCTCCGTTCCGTCAACGATAAACGTCTTTCCTTTCCCGGCGAAAAAGATCATCATATCCTGGGCCCACCTCTCATAGTTGGTGTCGTTCAACAATTCGACATTCAACTTCAGGTTCATTCCTGACGACTCCAATCTTGATTCGCTCATGGCGGCAGTTTAAACGGATCTTATGGTGACGTTTTCGTTCATTTTCGAAAATCTCAGTCTAGAGTGTCGCACGCCCAGGCTCATAACCTATTGAAGTGAGTCTGATATATGTTGCACAGTGGTCGACAATAGAGAGATAATTCACACAGAACGTAGGTACTTCACTCGAGCTAACAACTCCGCATTCTTCTAACTAAAATGACGGCAAAGACAGGTGTATAAGTAAAACATAAACAGCATATCCTGATCCTTCCATGGATCGCTACACCTATCTCCGTATCTCTCAACATGCCCTTGTTCCCTTATACCTTCCGTATAACAAAGGAAACACATCTCTATGTAAACTATTCTGTAAACATAAGAAACAATCAATCGTACTCTCCCGAACCATCTGAAACGTATCAGAAATTCCCGTTCACACTCTCCCTGACCTTCCACTGTAAACCATGCGCTTCCAACAGGAAGCAGGTTTTGTAACACAGTATATGAAACTCTGCTTGACTGACTGGATGCTGTCCGCAGTATATATATATTGGAAGGCGAAGGCCAACCTGGGTAAGTTATTTGTATTGACATGAGTTGGCGCTCTTTGGGTACTCTAGGTGTCTTATATCCTTATAGGAGGCATAAGAGTATTCTAGAAGAGCTCTTAGGGAGTCTGGAACATATAGAAGTAAGTGAGTTTAAACCTCAACAAGTTAAGCAACTATAGCCCATGGGCTATACCATTATTTTGGGACGTTATAGCATTCTAGAGCTGTACAGTCTTATCATGGTTAAGGTGGTCTCTGAACTGTGAGCTATAGGTAGCGCCTATTTACCCAAATAAGTAGAAGACACTTACTGGGTAAGGCATGCAATTGCCTAAACAGCTGGCCTTAGGCCAAGTAGACCAAGATAACTGCAGTGCTTGCGGAGATGAAAATGCTATAGGCCTACTGGTTCTCAAATTGGGTACAAGTTCAAAGTGGGATTGACAGTTGGGTAATGACCAGAGAGGAATCTGAAAGGCTTTTCTCTTATTCCAAGATTATTAAAATGCATTGCAGATTGCCATTCCGATTGAATAGAGATATCTAACCTGACCAATCCACAAAGTCAAAAGTTAATTCTGGGGAAGTTATGGGTCAGTTGAACCAGGCTTGGGGAAGGGTAGTCATTAATAGTTGCAGTAAGGATGGGTGTCAGTGGCTTTCTAATTTTACTTGAGTAAAGGCGAATTGTACTCTACTCTGATAACAAACTATGCTGTCAAGGAGAACTTGAATTGAGTGAAGCTCTGGCCTAACTGTATTAAGTTTTACTGATTGATTAATTAATTTTATCTTTACTAGCATTGGATTTTACTTCTAGTGTTTTGGCATGGTCACAACCTTAGAATCTATATTCCTGTAAGGAGCCCCTAGTTAAGGGTAGCCGAATCTAAGGGCCAGCGAATCGAACTAGGCTCAAATCTTTCTTATTAAACGGAGATTGTCTAGGAAGACTTGTAGGTAAAGATCTTAGAGTAAAACTTATGATATTGATTAGATGTCTTCTCCGTTGCTGGATGATAGCTAAAGCTCGGGAGGCACTTCGATATTTATATCCCGCGTCTGAGTGTTCGCGGACTACAACTACTTTCTATACAACTATGTACTTTCTCTCACCAACTATCTTTGATGATCCAAGTGCGAAGGCGATTATTCCCTGAGAATATGGTTCTCCCCACGGCTTACGGACACATCAGAGCTCAGCTTTCTCTGAGGGTGTGGTACCCTTATCAGTCTGAGACGCTGTTCCTTGTTCCGCCGTTTAAAACAGGCATTTCATCATGGAATCTACCAATAGTTTCGTAAAACACCAAGTGGCCAGCATGGTTGTCGACCAATCTGCTTCCTCCCGATCCTACCAGCAGCTTGAAGACGGCTTTCAGGATGACTGGAGCTCACGATCGGTCCAATACCATATTGTTTTGGCTCCGCCTGTGCTTATCGACATGTTCTGATAGGTCTATGGACCATTCTAGGCTTGCAATCAGGGTTTAAGTGTGTTCTCAGTGTTTCCCTAGAACCCACTTAACATATTCTCAATATCGTGTGGAGCGTCCCGTCACTTTTGACCACCCCCAGCGAAGGAATTACGGCAATGGTCAAATTCTGCGGACACTGGTCCGATGCACTTGATTCCAGCTGCATTGGCACGGTCGAGTCTCTCTCTTCAAATGCCATGCGAACAGCATCTGGTCCGACAGACGGCGAAGACGTATATGGTGTTATGAGGGGGGAGCCAATTTAGGGCTTTTTGGTTAGGGAACGTTTTTTCCGTAGGTGCCACAGGTGACGTGCGCGCCCAACAACAGGGCCGGAGGGGTATGAGTAGGTTTTCTAGCGCATTTTTCGTATGAATGCAGTACTGAATGCAGTACCTCATACACATGTGCCTAACATGAGCTCCCTCATCTGAGGGTTCGTCTCGAATCGCTTTTGTAGGTGTTACCCTCTTTTCGCTTTTCCTTTATCCAAAAAACACAAAATTAAACATAAAATATAACATATCCTCCTCCTTTTGGAACTCGACTTGGTAGGGTGAAAAACCTATCGTGTTTGCTTGGCCACGGTAGGAAAACCTTTTCCTTGTCATTCGACGTCAGCCCGCTTTGGCATGTCCGAATTCTCCCTATGAAATGCCTCCACCAATTCCTGTCCATGCTCTAAATGGTTTGGTGGTTCCCAAGTATTTACATCTTCTGAACACATAGTCCACTTTACAAAATACCGTAACTCACGCATCTGTCAGTTCCGACCACCCACGCGCCGGGTATTTGAGATAATTTCTCTCTTCACGATTCTTTCGATTTCCCATTCAAAATCGGAATCGATTTCTTCTGGCTTGGGGAGTTTGTTCCCTTGCGGGTCGATTACATGTTCGATAGGGTTCTAACAGTGATACATGAAATATTGGATAGATTTTCCTCCGTGGTGATATTTCGAGTTTGTAGGCACGTTCTCCCCTTTTTTCCAATACCTTAAAAGGACCATACAGCTTTGGGCTAAGCATCTTCGAGGGTCGCTTGGTGCGTATGTTTTTCGCATTTAACATGATCACGTCCCCGACCTTAATGTCTGGGTGCTGCTTACCCTTGCGGTTGTAAGATTTACTCATATTTTCCCGTGTTTGTTCCAGCGCTTCTCTGGCCTTTTGGTGTATTGTTTGCATCCAGTGTGCGTATAGCTGGGAGCCTGGATTCTGGGCTTCCCGTTCCTTCATCCATTCTGTTTGTGGATGGAATCCATAGTTTGCATAGAAGGGTGACATGCCATGAGCATTCGTTACTAAATTGTTGTAGGCATGCTCATTTTGTGGTAACAGCTGGTACCAGTCCATTTGGTCATAATTGACAAAGTTTCTGAGGTATCCTTCCAGCACTTGGTTGGTCCACTCCGTTTGTCCATCAGTTTGCGGGTGGTACGCAGTTGACATCTTTCGTTTCATCCATAGAGTTTTGCATAGGGATTCCCAGAATTCTCCCGAAAACTTGGCATCCATGTCGGATATAATCTCCGCTTGAAGTCCATGTAGCTTCCAGACTTCCCTCAAGAATGTGTTTGCAACCTCCTTTGCAGTTGCATCACCTTCCAGACCTAAGAAGTGTGCTATCTTTGTAAACCTATCCACCACTACCATAATTTGTGTTCTTCCTTGTGATTCTGGTAGTTGTGTAATGAAGTAGGTTGATATACATGACCAGGCTGCGAACGGGACTTCTAGAGGCTGCAGCAGACCGAACCGGGCATGTCGTGGGGATTTATTGTATTGACATTCATCGCATGACCGTACGTAGTTATTTATCCACGCTGCCAGCCCTCTCCAATAAAAGTCTCTGGTAATAATTTCCAGAGTTTTCTCCTGTCCAAAGTGTCCAGCTACCTTAGAGTCGTGGTAACTTTTGGCTATAGTTGTCTGCAGCTGTTCGTTGTCAGGGATGTATAAGCGATTCTTATAGTATATCAGTCCTTCAGTTACTGCCCAGTGACTTGGTAATAGTTTTCCTTCATCGATTAACGTTTCCAATTCCCACTTGCGTTCCTGCCAGTCTTGATCGTTCTGGCCTGCCTCTTTGATGGTTTTTAATAATGTCTGGTCATATTTCCTAATATCAACCTTGGACATCATAGCATTAGACATTAGGAGTATCCCTTTGCCTTGTCTTGCTTGATGATCTGTTTCATCAAGACACTCATTTTCCGCCTGGTCCGCTTGCAAGTATGCAACCACTACCTTGGTCTTTGTTGCAGCAGATCGTCTGGGTGATACATCCAAGCTTCCAAATCCGCTCTTGCCCCTTGCAGTTTCTGCTACTATGTCAACTTCTATTGCTTCGTCCATGTGTATGTTCTCAATGATCATTTGTGCCATCCGGTCCCCTTTGCCAACCTGTCAATCTTGGTTTCCATGATTCATCATGATAACCTGGACTTCTCCAGTGTACTCAGCGTCGATTACTCCTCCGCCAATGCTGATCCCAAATTTGGCGGCCAGACCACTGCGTGGTGCCAATCGTGCGTATGTTCCTATTGGTAATTCGACGGAAATTCCAGTTTCCACCAACCTTTGTCCTTTGGCCAGAATTATAAAGTCCTCTAGTGCATATAGGTCGTGTCGGGCTGCTAGTCGGGACCCTTTTGTAGGAATTCGTGGCTTTGGAGAGAGGAATTTTATTCACCAGAAATCAGTAGACTTTGTGCGAATTAATCTTTCCTCCCTTTCTGGCTGATTTAAGTGCACCAGGGAGATTTGGAAGTGTGAAGGCTTTAGTATTGACTGTTCGCTATGCATAGCTCCCTCCACTAGACGGTACTCTGGGCGTCGGCTTAGTGCATCTCGATTTCCGCCTCGTTTTCCCGCTTTGTAGACAATCTTGAAATTGTAGTTCGCTAGTTGCTGAACCAATTATATTTGCCGTGGATTCCATACCTTGGTTGTAAGGAAGTTCTGTAGGCTCTGGTGATGCGTGTAGACAGTTACTGGTTTCTCTGTTCCGACCAGATACTGTTTTCACTCTTTAAAAGCTTCCAGAATCGCCAATAATTCCTTATCACGGATCTTATAATTTCGCTCAGCTAGGCACAGCTTCCGTGAGTGGAAAGCCACTGGGTGTAGCTTTTTGTCTTTAAATTGTGAGAGGACGCATCCTAACACAAAATCGCTGGCATCTGTTTCCACAATTGTTTCTCTGTCTGGGTAGATATGACAGAGTATAGGGGCAGAGATGAATCTTTTCTTAAGTTCCTCAAATGCCCCATCTTGTTCCGGCCCCCAGCTTAATTTTCTGGTGTTGCTCTTGGACGTCCCGGTTATTGGTTGGGAGATTTTGGAGAAATCTTTAATGAAACGTTGGTAAAAATTTCCAAAGCCAATCAATATTTGCACCTCCTAGACCGACCTTGGCGCCTTCCAATTTTTTATGCTTTCGACCTTTCTTTCACTCATTGTGACTTCATCAATTGCCACAATGTACCCCAAAAACTCCACTGTATCCACATGAAAAACTGACGTGGTGGTTGACACCGCTAGATTATATTCTTCCAAGCGACAGAGTACCTTCTTGACTAAGTCGAGATGTTCTTTCTCTGTCTTGGAGTAAATGAGGATGTCGTCTAGGTAGACCACCACTCCATGATCTTAAAAATTCACGTAGAATTTTATTCATCATGGTCTGGAATGAGGCAGGGGCGTTTACTAGCCCGAACGGCATTACTTTGTATTCAAAGTGGACATATCGGGTCCGGAATGCATTTTTCCACTCATCTCCTTCCTTTATCCTTAGGAGGTGGTAGCCATCTTTTAGGTCGAGCTTAGTGAATATTTGGTCCCCAGCTACCTGGTCGCGGAGCTCGCTCATTAGTGGTAGCGGGTATTTGTTAGCCACCGTCAGCTTATTCAACTGTCAGTAGTCCAAACATAGCCTCCTTGAACCGTCAGGTTTAGGGACAAATAAAATTGGAGCCCCAGCAGGAGATTTGCTTTCCACGATTTTCACTTGGTCTTGCATTTTTGCAGGTATTTGCTAAGCAAATCCAGCTGGTGGGCTGACATAGGATAAATCGGGCCCCATGGCAGTACCGAGCCGGGTATCAAGTCAATGGCATGGTCAAATGTTCTTCCTCAGGCTAGTTTCTCTGCCGTTTCTGGTGAAAAAAGCCTCTTGAATTCAGGGTATTTCTGCGGTATTTGCAGAGTCTCTTTTGCCTCTGGAGTGGATGCTATTTCGATTCTTCCAATGTATTGTACTTCTGGGTCGTATGCCACAGTCTCGTCACATTCAAATGTCAAGTCTATGCCTTCCTTATTAACATGATTTTGGCATTTCTCGTCTTTGAATCTCCATTTTTGCGCATCCTCGATTTGTCTTATGGAATGTTCTGTATGCCACCATCCAAATGGAATGATTAGGTCATATTTGCCAGCATTGGCAATTTCGCAAGAAATGTGACATTGGTGTGCCATGCTTCCGATCTCTAAGAGAATAGGATGTGTGTAGTATTTTCCCCCATTTGCGGCAGTGGTTCCTTTAAAGGTCTAAATGTCCTAACTATTTGTGCGTGTGTGGTATCGTAGGCGATGCTTATTAACCAACTCTTGGTTATTCAGGAATATTTTAGACCCTGAGTCTAATAGAACGCGAATCGGGATCCGCTCGCCATTTGATTCAATGCTTGCTCTGCCTTCTGGGCATGAATAATAAGGCGGTGCAGGTGCTCCTGTTTTATTTCTTTGTTTTTTGGGCCGCTAGGGGCCTGTGTAGGTCATTTGAGGGACATTTTTTGGTTGTTGTGGTAACTTAGGGTGTTTGCTACCATGCCCGCACGGTTTCGGCTATTTCAGCCTCCTCAGACAAACTAAAGTCTCTGTCTTTGGTGTACTGGGCAGCCTACTACTAGCAGTCTTTACCCCTTGCCGAATGGTTCCCATACACCTGCCATTTGCCCTTCTCAGCCCACGCTTTTGTCTTCACGGAGCCGTACTCATATCATTTTGACTATATATAAGTACTTGGGCTCTGGGGATTCTTCACGCATCGCCTTGTTTACCCCATGAGTCTATCGTGCCTATCCTGTCCACAAAGCCGGAGTCCAGGTTCAGGACAGATTTATCCCGCTCTATTTAGTTTGTGGACTAGGTAGCCGTAGTTACACATTCTCTTCCACTTCATTTTTCTTGGTGTCCGGGATCCTGTTCCGTTGCTACAACTATTCAGTTGTCCAGCCGACCTGTAATATATCTCGTTCGAGGAAGGCTTCTCACGATCCAGGCTAGACTAATTTCCCCTTCTCATTCTTAAGAAGTCCCTAGTCAGCGCTGGTCTGTCCACTCTTCCTTGGATCTCTTGTAAGGATTTAGGGCTTTATAAGGTTACGGGTTTAGTTGATTGTCTTCCATACTAAGATCCGATATACACCAAATTTGGCGCTCCGCTTTCTTCTTTTTGAGTTTCAGGTTCCAGGAGTTAGTCCCGGACTACCACGAGCCGCCGTCCAAGTTAAGCGCTTCTTGCTCCTCTGTCATTCTTAGGTCTGCGATACTCCCGTAGGTCTGGATTGCTTTTTGTGACTCTCGCTTTGGTTTTGAGTTTCCCATGGAGAAGCGCGGAATACCTGCTAGTAGGACCTTGCAGAGGTCGAGCCCCCTTGTTGATTTCGGTTTCGGTAAGGGGTCCATAACTAAGTACCCGGTCGCCGTCGCTGCCAGTGCCTGAAAACCTTTTTTAGGATTCATCCATGTCGTCCAGTTCTCAAATCCTAGGCTGGTTGACTTAGTTTACACTAGTCGTAGGTTGTGATTGCCCATTTGTTATCTGGGGTCATCGATATTGGGGTTTGAAATTTCCCCTTTTCTGCCCTTTAACCGATACTTGGGCCTGTTTCCTACAGAACTTCCAAGTATGGTTAGCCAACGTGCAACAGGTGCATTGGTTGGCTCTCTTTCGTTCTTCAATTTTTTCCTTAGGGATTCCTTTATAAGCTTCAATCCAATTTGTATGCTCAACCTTTCCGTCAGCTGGGGCTTTTTTCCCTTTTTCCGCTTGTTTTTTCAATATGTAGGCAGCCTGTTCTGCTGCCGTATAGGTTTTCCGTTTTTTATTTCCAGCAGTGGTCTTGCTGGGTTTGGATTCCTCTGCTCGTTTTCTTTTGTTGGAGTCACTTTTCCCCTGGTCGTTTTTTCTGAATAGCCCTTGTTGTTCCTTGAACGATTATTCCTCTTTGGTGACCCTGCGGACTGCCTTGATCCATTCGCTATCCAAGTCATTATATTCTTGTGATAGTATACGCATGGCCTCGATAGGAAGTTGCCGCTGCATTATAGTTCTCCAAATGATGCCGGATACTTCTGCCTCGATGTTGTGGTTTTCCATGATAAGAAGATACTTCACTATGTCCCCAGTATACGGAACCTTTTCCATCTCGGCTAAGGCTTTTTGTGCCATGTACAGTACCGAGAATCGTCCTGTAACTTCGGCCTGGAAAGTGATCCAGAAATCATAACCCTCATGTTTCGGGAATCGGTGGTCCCCAGTCATTTTCTTTCAATAGGTTATCGAGAAGGGAGTCTCCTCGGTTCCTTCTATTCTTCCTAACGTATACTTGATGCGTTCTTCATCGTTTTCCCATAGCCATGGGTTTCTCCCTAAGTAGTTCAGGCAATTTAGTAGTCATACTCTCACATCCAGAGTAGGCTTATTTTCGAATTTGAATAATGGATCCGCTTGTTGGCGGTTGGTTCTGGACAATGCTTGCCCCAGTCGGTCGATCCATGCAGCTGCTAGGGATTCGAAATTACGGCCCGGTAACCATCTTCGCGATGGCTCACCACCTCGTCGTAAGGGGCCACCTCCGTCTTCAGACCCCGGGTCATCATCTCCCGGTTAGCTGCATTCGCCGGGGGAGGCGAGGGTGGTTCTTTTCCGCAATTTCCATTTCCATCACCACGATCAACTGCCTTTCCTTTCTCTCTTCGGGAATGATCCGAAACATTTCTCCGACATCGGCCGTGGTCCGTTTTTCCAAGGCCGGATTATCCACTGGCTGTGGCGCCACTGTTTCCCACACACTTGGTGGGTTCCTCGCAACTTGTAGTTGCTGTAAAGTTTCTTTCATCAGAGTCAACATTCGATTTAGTTGTTCTGATGCGGCATTCTGCCTGATGAGATAGGCCTCCCTTTCAGACAATTCTTGTTCAAGGCGTTGGTGCAGTTCCCGTAACTCCTCTCTGGTCCGCTCATGTTCCTTTTCTGCGGCCACTTGTCTTTGCGGGAGTTCTGCTTTTTGCCTGGTCAAAGCTTGTTCTAGCTGGCGGTCTCGATCCAGTGACTCTTGTCCTGTTGCCCAAATATTAGCATGAAGTTGGGTACTTACTGCTTCATGGTGTGCAGCCCATTCTTCCTGCGCCCGCAACTTTGCCTCCAACCGTTTGGTGGTTGCATCTTGCAGTGCAGCTGTATCAGTTGCTAACATTTCAAGTCCAGAATTGACCTGTTTCAACTCTTCACCAATGATCTGTTCCCCAAGGGTTATCCGCTGAGCATGGTGCTGGAGTTGGTTTGCCTAATCCTGAGCTTGACCCGACAGTTCATGGTAGGCCAGATGTTGAATATCAACTGATTCCCGTAGGGTACGGTCGAAGAAGCTCATTGCCTGGCCTATAGCTCTGCCAATCTTTCCATAGCTGGATTTCTGGCGTCGGGGGGACGGGGAGTGCTTGATCGAGTTCCAGGGGCCGACTTTGTGAAACCACTTGGCTGTGAGAGGTGGTGGAGCGCCAAAGGTAACCTGGAGCGCCCAGGTACATGATCGCTTCCAACTAGAGAGACTTCTTCTATGTCCGACATGGCTTTGTCCGTGTAGACAGTCAATTGTCGGTCCATCTCGTCTTTGTTGGGACTCTGGATGTTTTCCTAGTCTCCAACGAGATAGAGTGAAGGAGGGGGAGGTAAAGCTGAGGGAAATGGAGGTTCCTTCTTCTTCAGTATCGTAGTATTGGTGTCACAAATCGTGACTTAACAATACGGAATGTTTCACATGACTCACGATTTGTGAGATCATTTATGATTATGATGTTTGATTTGATTTATTGTTTCATGACTCACGATTGTGAGGTCATATGATGTTATGACTTTCGCACCTGACTACAAGTATGAGTCAGGGGTTTCACGCATGTGACGCGATTAGCGCACATGATCTTTTATGGAAATTGGATACCATGGGGATTGTATACTATGACTCGGATTGTGAGTCATAGGATGTTTGTTATACTATGACTCACACGGCAGTCATAGTAAAGAGGTGACTCATAGTAAAGTCACCAGGGTTAGGGTTGTGGGAAGAGCGCCTATATAAGGAGGGTCACGGACACAGATAGCTAGCTCTTCAAGCAACCACCTAAGTCACTTCCTATGTTATACTTTTACTATTAGTTCAATCTATATTTTATTCTTATTACGACCATCCGTTTATATCTACGACCGAAAGGTGATTCGAGAAACGTATCGCTAAGGAGCAGTCGCACGGGCTAGGAGTGGAAGGACTCAGCGTTCCCTAGGCGACATAAGGCTACGAGACCTGAAGAGAGGTAAGACGAGCGGTACGTATCGTTACCTGTTGCAGTTAAAGGAGATAGTGTGCCTTGTCTGGCAGACTAGGGATAGGTTTGTAACAATTGGAAAGGTTTCCACAGGAAGGTGGGACCATAGAAGTCTTCATAGATTTCTTGGATATCTGATTCGGTAGGGATGAGTAAGGGGTCGGTGAACCAGGAGGGTTCCTGAGGTGTATAGAATTGGATCTCTGAGAGGGAGTTTTCAAGTATATCTTCGAATGAGGAGATGTATTTTGAGGGACGTGGTTCGAGCAGAAGCTCGTCTAGGAGTGTGGAATCAGCTATGAGCCTATGTGATTCCTGAGGTATGACTTAGAGGTGTCCAATAGTCATGTAAAGTGCCTTGGTAACAAGGAGAAATATCAATATACTCCTAAGGGTAGCCGATTCTAAGGGCAAGCGAATCGAACTAGGCTTAAATATTTCTTAGTAAATGGAGATTGTCTAGGAAGGCTCGTAGGTAAAGATTTTAGAGTAAAACTTATGATATTGATAAGATCTCTTCTCTGTTGCTTGATGATGGCTAAAGCTCGGGAGGCACATCCATATTTATATCCCGCGTCTGAGTGTTCGCGGACTACAACTACTTTCTATACAACTATGTACTTTCTCTCACCAACTATCTTTAATGATCCAAGTGCGAAGGCGATTTAACCCTGAGAATATGGTTTCCCCCATGGCTTACGGACACATGACAGCTCAGCTTTCTCTGAGGGTGAGGTACCCTTATCAGTCTGAGAAGCTGTTCCTTCTTCCGCTATTTAAACCTGGCAGTCATTCATGGAATCTACCAATGGTTTCTTAGAACACCAAGTGGCCAGCATGGTTGTCAACCAATCTGCTTCCTCCTGATCCTAGCGCCAGCTTGCAGACGGCTATCAGGATGACTGGAGCTCACTATGAGTCCAATACTATATCGTTTTGGCTCCGCCTGTCCTTATCGACTTGTTCTGATAGGTCTATGGACCTTTCTAGGCTTGTAATCATGGTTTAAGAGTGTTCTCAGTGTTTCCCTAGAACCCACTTAACATATTCTCAATTTTGTTTGGAGCGTCCCGTCACCTTTGACCACCCCCAGCAAAGGCTATAAGGGAATGGTCATAACTCTGCGGACACTGGTCCGATCCACTTGATTCCAGCTGCATTGGCACGCCCGAGTCTCCCTCTTCATATACCCTGCGAACAGCATCCCGTCGGTCGGACGGTGACAACGTATATGGTGTTATGAGGGGGGCACCAATTTAGGGCTTTTTGGTGAGGGGACCTTTTTGCCGTAGGTGCCTCTAGTGATGTGCGGGCCCAACAACGGGGCTGGAGGGGTATGAGTAGGTTTTCCAGCGCATTTTTCGTATGAATACAGTACTGAATTCAGTACCTCATGCACTAGTGCCTAACACCCCAGGTAGAGTATATTGTTAAGTTTTTTGCTTATCTCTCTCTGGAGAAATGTTCGTCCTTGAGACCCCTTTCAAACATATACGAGTACTCGTAACTTGTCTGGAACAAGTAGCACAGGTTGGCAAGTATCATGTCTGAAATGACTCTTTGGTATTCACAATGAACTACTACACCTTCTACTACAGGTCCTTTCTCTTACGACAATATTATCAAAAATCTAAAGAGCTTTGGTTGGGAATCAGTTATGAAGTAGATTGAGGTAGTACCGATTCAGGTGATTGACGAATGTTAGATATTGATGGTCCCCCATCTCAGGGCACTTATGACCTCTATCACTCATAATCACAGTGTCATTGTACCTGAGGCAGTCCCAGAATGGGTTACTTTAGAACGATTCACCTACCAAAGCTTAGAGAATTACATCCTACATTAAGTAGGATGTAGGTTCATGGAAGCACAGTCCTAAATTGAATGCTTTGGGGAGGCAAAGCTGACCTATTTTCAAGAGGAAATGGACACCATGGCTACAGACTTGGTTAGGAAGGTTCAGAATTCCTATCGCCAGCAAATCATGTCAGCGCATGCGTGGAAGTGTTCTTTGGACCTTCTTGCCTCGGCTGTGAAGAATGGAGTCGACATTAAATTTGAAAATGATGTAATCATTCAACTAGCTCTCCTATTTCCTGTAGTTAGTCAAGGACTAGAGAGCATTGCTTCACATTTTGCAGAGGCAAAGGCAAATGTGAAAAGCATGAGCATTGAAGGCTATATACTCAAGAGGCTTTGGGACTTGGCCTTACTTGACAGATATTATGGGTTTCCCCTTTTGCCCTAGTTGTTCAAGCATGCCTTGCAAGTCTATCCCCATGGCCGTCGTGCACTGTACAGAGATCGTCAAGACTGGTGTGAGTGAAGAAAAAAAGAGTGACCCATCCAACATAAAACCTAAAACACAGTGACTACTCTCCCATAAGTCACATCCACTCTCTCTTTTGTAAGGAAGCTCAACGACCACATTAGGTGACAGAAGCAACTCCCTCTCTGGCTATACTACAAAATCCATTACTGCTTGTCCCTCTGAGAGCACCAGCAGCCCTAGCGAGCATATGGGCAGACCTGGTGCGATAGGATTTCCAGGGGTAGGGGCGTAGTCAGCTACAGCTTATTATTCCCCTGGTGGTAGGATCGAGGGAGGGCCTTCTGGGCATATTTTCCACCATAAGGCTCCCTGTCAAAGCGCTCTAGTAAATCACTACTACCTGTGTACATACGTCCGAAGTTGGAAAAGACCCATTTCTGTTTTTGTGGTATGAAAAACCATAGTATAATAAGAGCTTGGCTCAACTTCCAACACTTAGGTCCGAGGTGCGTGGATAAGGTTGTTGCAGCAAGAGAACCCCCTCCCCCAACATCACTGGTTCTATGGTTCTTCCGTCTAGGGGAGAGCATAGCTAGTTAACAGTATCTCTTTATCAGTTATGAGAAACATTGCCTCACTTATATGGCAACCAAGGCGGAGTAAGTGGTATTATATTACCAGGTGGAAAGAAGAGCAGAAAAGCCGATGACACACATGAGTCCAACTCAGATAGATGTAGCGATTGATCTTCTTCCTCTCTCCCAGGGCTCAGCCGATTACTGGGTCAACATAAGTTGTGCTGGAATCACGCTAAGTACCGGTGGTAACATGAGCAGTGTCAAGTGTGATGGACTACCTTCAATAGTCCAACAGGAACTACCACATTTGGCAAAAGAAGCTATAGAGGTTGGTAATCAACGAGTACAATGGAAACATGTTTGACATGCAGCGATTCATCCAAGATGGAGAGATAAGGTTTGACTACTATTGACAATGCAAGTTGCCAGATATGGACAAAGTCAACCTTATAATTGCACTTCCTGAAGGAGTAGTAAACAAAGGAGATATAAGTATCCATGTGCACAGTAGCTAGGACACGGTTCAACTGACTCCAGTCAAATTTATCTCAAGCAATGAATTAGGTACTTAGAGTCTCTTCTGAAAACACCTTTAGTCAAGTTTCCATGGTAACTCAGATGGGGATCGCGCTTGGCAAGCAGAGAACACTTTGACAACAAATCATGGAGAGCTAGACCAGTTTGTCTTTGAACTCATAAGGCTTACCAGTCAATGACCTTATGATATGGTAATTGTGAAAGACATAACCCTGCATTGGTATGGTTTCTGAGTTGTGAAATGCCATGGGGCAAGAGACACTGCACCTACAAGAATACATTGACCCCCTTAACCTGCTGTACAACACTGGGCACCTGCTGGCACATGTTGCATTCTTCAAGGCTACAGTTATGAAGGAAAAAATTAGCTTACATGAGTGGAGAAGCGATCAGTGATGGGGGTGCTAAGCTACAAGATAAGAAGGGGCGTGGCTCTGGGAACTGCAATCTCTAACCTCAAATGCCTACAGCCAACCCATCCTGTGTTCCGAAATCAGAGTAAGAGATGAAATATCAGAATGTTCTGACAACTCTGATTGATAAATACCCTCAATAGAAACAATGCTTCAAGTGAGGAACTGAGACTCACTTTTGCAAACAGTGAACTGCTAGGCAACCAGTGGTGAAATCCCTTAAACCCGTAGACAAGTGTAGTCCATCTGAGGCTAAGAGTACTGCACCTGCAGTATCCAAGCAAGGGCTGATTGAGGCTCCACTCACTATTGTCAAAAAGGTGACTCAAGTCTGTGTATCACCTCTAGTATTGGATGTTAATACTAATGGTAGTGATTAGTTAAGCCAGACAAAGACAATGTTAAAAGAAACCTAAACAACTGACTACTACTCCTCGGACTTATACCTACAGCAAGTGGGTCCAAGGAAGGAAAATTGAACTAGCCCAGTCACCTCATCTCTGCCATAGAAGGATGGTGATTCAATGCAATCTGGAAATAATTGGGATTGGGCTTTCATTTTTATTCCATTTAGGAGGGTTATTTGTTTATTTCTTTTATTAATTGCTTTATGTCACGATTGGTGACTAAGCAAGGCAGGATTTCACATGACTCTTAATTATGAGTCATAAGGCTGTTGGATTTCGCACTATGACTCATTAATAGTGATAGGGTTTCACATGATGCACAGTAGTGCAATCCTAGTTATATTGTGATAGGTTGATCGAGCGCAGGACTCATACTTGTGAGTCATATGATGTAATGATTTTCGCACATAACTCATATTATGAGTCATGGGTTTCGCACATGTGACCACTTTAGGGCACATGACTTGTATTGTGAGTTTTGATTAGTGGGGTATGTTGCACAGTTGACTCATAGAAGTCAGCTGATGGATTTTATAGTATGACTCAATATGAGTCATGCCGTGAGTGTGACTCATAGATGCGAGCCACCAGCGTTAGGGTTAAGGGAAGAGTGCCTATATAAGGACCTCTAGGCGGCCTGTAGTTAGGACTCCTCATGCAACCATCTAACTTCTGTCCTATACAATTACTTTACATCTTTACTTACCTACTCCTCTATTGGTGTTGTGCGATAGAAACCATAGGGTTTTGACTGTCAATACAACGTAGGTATAGGCCTAAGACTAATAGTGGATCTTCGCCTAGTACTACACATTGCAATAGCACTCGTACCTCGGTGGCTGAGATTTGAGCCACACCCACTACCGTACTATAAGGATGGCCCACTTATCTTCATCCAACCTACAGAGAAGTAGTTACCTGTTGGAAGTCAGCTCACAGCATAAGATCCGAACATTTGTTTGTGTCACCTAAGCAACAGTTAACTACAAAACGGCGGACTTTACAGATATTGACATCGACCTTACAGAGGGGGAAATCGATACCTCAACAACAACTTATCCGGAAGTTAGTTCCAAAGGACCTCAAGACCAGTTACACCCGAGCCCGGCTCACCAGCTGGATCTCTGGAATCAGACACACTAAGACCAAAAAGAATGGCCACACCAGGACCAGCAAATGCTGGTGGGGGAGCAGGAGTTCAAATAGCAGGATTTACAACTCCACAGTTCTAAGCAATCCTGAACCTGATTCATAACCAGCGAGAAACAACCAATAACCGAATGAAGGTCGCGAAACCACCTACCTTCCGTGGAATAAGCACCAAACTACGAACTTTCTTAAAACAATGCCAATTGTACTTTTAAGCGACACAAGAAATACATCACACAGAATGCATCACCTATGTCAAAAGCTTGCCAAGGGATGCAACAGTAAGCTGGATAACGATATTTGCAGCAGGACGCCAGGCAGAGACCAGGGCCATATATGACGAATTCACTACAGCCCACAACCACCAGTTTGGGGATGTGGACACAGAGAATGCGGTTAGGACAAAGGATGACTGCCTGAGGAAAGGCAAGGAACTAGTTACTGAATACTGGAATGACTTTCGCCTGACAGCTACAGCAGCCAATGAGGACGATGTCACACGGAAATGACAGTTCCTAAAAGGAATTAACCATACACTTTAAGACCCATGGGCAGCAGACCACATGTAGCTGCAAATGTCGATGCCCCCGCGGAATGGGAAATTGAAAAAGAAATCCGGATCAACATTATCCTGCACCTGCATGGGAACAATAGTAACTTCGTGCGACAACAGGAAATGCTGATAAATCCTAATGGAACCTGGAAATCAGGCAACAATACTGAAACCCGTGGAGACCCAATCGACCTGCATGCTACCAGAAGACGCCCACGACTGAACCTCTCACAAGCAGAATTTACACGAAGAAGTGACAACAACCTATGCATGGGATGCGCCAGACTAGGGCACAGATATAGTGATTGCTGTAATGGAAGAGATGAGAAGGACTATACCAGACAATTCAACAGCAAGACCAACAATACCAGCTGGAAACCATGAACAAACTTGGGCGAAATGGAAACCAGAGAAGCACCTGAGGAGTCAGGAAACGAAGAAAGTCCCATGTAAGAGATGGGCTGCGGTACAAGAAAACCAAAACCATCAGAATCGGCAACATCTATATGCCAATTACAAACACGGAAACTTTGGAACCTGAAAAAGACCCTGCCATTGTCAAAATGCAATTATATGGCAGAGACAAGACAGTAATCATTAAGGGCATGATTGACTCAGGCACTACTGAAAACTTTGTCGATAAGGAATTCAGCCAACGACACAGCATACAAATTAAGAAAGTCAAAGAAATTTGGGAAATCTACCCTACGGATGGGGAGCCAAGATCTATGGGACCTATTACCCATATAGCGGAATACCAATGGACATTGGCAGCTATAGGGAAATGGCAACCTTCCAAATATAGGATCTACCCAACCACAAGGCAGTTTTGGGACTGCCATGGTTAAGAAGAAACAACCCCAAAATCGACTGGGAAAGCAACAAGATCACTTTCGATAGTGAGAGGTGTACAACGGTATACCTAGAAAGATTGCCAGTAGTGGACCTAGTCCCCGAAGCAGAAGCCTAGGAAGAGATATTGACTATGCAATTCTCCAAGATCCAGGCCAAGGATAGCCTGAACATGAAAATACAAAGATCCAATGAAACAGCAACAATCCCTACAAAGGGATCAGAAAGGATAACTGGACAGAACCTATATGCAAGCGAAAAGTTACGATAACGGCAAAAGACCAAAAGGTTCTCTGTACCGGTATAGCCATCAAATTACCAGAAGACACCTATGGGCGTATTACTACACGCAGTGGGTTGCCAGTAAAATATCTTTTTACTGTCAACCTGGGAGTAATCAAAGCTGATTACACAGGTGAAATCAAGGTAGTACTGTCAAACCTGGGAAAAAAGGATTATACTATTGAGCCAGGAAGAAGAGTCGCACAGTTAATTTGCGAAAAGATTGTCTTAAAACAATGCACACAAGTGGAGCCACTAGCTCTGACAATTTGAGGCGTAGCTGGGATTCGAATTACCGACAAACCAGAACGCCAAAGAATCGATATCAACGAGATCTCGGCCACCTCCTTCGGCAAGTTCTATTGTAGGGGTGAAGTCACTAGAATCCACAAGTGGGATTACAAGGCAGACAAGCCTAGCAGTATCGAAGCGATCTAAATCATCACCGAGTTAGCGATCAAGGTCAAGAAATAACAAGAAAAGGAGAAGACACAGAATATTGTACCAAGGGAATATCATTAGTACTTGGACATGTTTGAAGAAGAAGAAGAAACGCGGCAACCACCGCATCGAGCAAACATTAATTTAGAGATCAACCTAAAGAAAGGAGAAATGGTACGAGCCTGAAAGCTATACCCATTGGGAGAAAAAGAACTGCAGGAACTAAGAGAATACCTCCTTGTCAACAAAAACCGTGGATGGAAACGAGACTCTTATGTAAATGGAGGATCACCAATCCTGTTTATCAAAAAGAAAGATGGGAAACTACGACTATGTGTGGACTACCGAGGACTCAACGAAGTCACACAAAGAGTCAGATATCCGCTACCACCGATAGGGGAGGTCTTGGATAGGCTAAGGACCGCCAAAATATTCACCAAACTCAATATCTGAAATGCTCGCCACAATATCAGGATAAAAGAAGGAGACTAATGAAAAACAACATTTAGGACAAAATACGTTATATACGAATATACAGTCATGCCCTTTGGACTCAATGACTCCCTCGCAGCCTTCCAGAGATGGGTCAACCGAATCCTAAGCCATTTCTTGAACATCAGTTGTGTTGGCTACCCAGTTGATATCATGATATACACGGAAAACCTGCAAGAACACTGAAGTCATTTCGAAATATTATGGAAGCCATGCGAAAGGAAGGACTCATACTGTGGTCATCGAAGTGTGAGTTTCACAAACACCAAACAGAATGCCTGGTATTCATCATCCACGGAGACGGAGTTAATGTCGATCCAGTCAAAATTGAAACAATTTGGGAATTGATACCACCACAAACCAAGAAAGGCTTAAACGGTTTTATGGGATTCTGCAACTTCTATTGCTGATTCATAGAAGGGTGCAGCCGGAAGGCCAAACCCTTATATGAGCTCACCAAGAAGGAGGTCAAATAGAACTGAACAAACCGACAACAACAAGCATTTGATGAACTACTACTCTGACGCCTAACCTCCGCACCACTGCTGGTACATTAAAATCCGCAGAAAGAGATCATGAGAGTAAAAGATGAATCAAAATATGTAGGCTCCGGCATATTATCACAAAAAGGGGAAGATGGAAAATGGCGACCAGTGGCATACCGATCGAAAATGATGTTACCAGCAGAATGCAACTATGAACCACACAACAAAGAGCTATTAGCAATCGTGTAAGCTTTAAAAGAATGGAGAAGATATATAAAAGGAAGTCGACATAGAGTACTGAGACTCACTGACCACAAGAACCTGGTAACCTTTACCACTACAAAGGAACT
Source organism: Tuber calosporum (assembly GCA_003316355.1). Classification (NCBI taxonomy): domain Eukaryota; kingdom Fungi; phylum Ascomycota; class Pezizomycetes; order Pezizales; family Tuberaceae; genus Tuber; species Tuber calosporum. The sequence goes on along the minus strand of QFET01005216.1, from coordinate 51,786 downwards.
CAATGATCAATAAATTCACTGGAGCGAGACACTCAGCCAATACGATATCAAGATACAATACCTACCGGGAAAAGATGTAGGAAAGCCAGACGTCCTACCAAGAAGAGCGGAAGGCATCCCTGGGAAAAATGCAGTAAGCATTCAAAAGAGACACAGAATCCTGCTACCAACGGAACACTACTTCGCACCAATTCATGTAGTGAAGTTTACAGAAGAAGACGCAGGAATCCGAGAAGAAAGCAAAAGTGATCTACAGATAAGTGCAATCCACGATGCCCAGAGAAGAGGAGATAAGGAGAGGAAAGGAGTGGCACTTGATGCATGCCAATGGAAGGAAGGATACTACTGGTATCAAGGGAAGATTTGGGTCCTAGAAAAAGAGGTGATAAGGACCATAATAATAGGACAAAACCATGATGTACTAACAGCAGGCCATGGGGGAACAAGCAAAACTACCGCCCTCCTAACCAGGCACTATTACTGGCCAAAGATGTGAGACGATATTAAATGATATGCCAATTGCTGCTATACCTGCTAAAGGAGGAAAGCAATCCTGCATGCACCATATGAATTACTACAGTCAAAGGAAGTACCACACCAACCATGGAAGTCCATAGTAATAGACTTTATCAACAACATTCCGATATCACCCAGCTATGACGCCCCACTAGTGGTAATCGACTAATTAACCAAAAATGAGTCATTTCATACCTTGTAACAAGGACATGAATACTAAGGACTTTGTGTAAATATTCTGGAGGGAAATATTTCGCATACACGGACTGCATCAGAATATCATCATGGATCTAAGAGCCCTATTCACATCAGACCTATAGAGAGAAACGACAGAATCATCAGGAATAGAGAGGAGGATGAGTACCGCTTTCCCTCCTCAAACCTATAAATAAACCGAAAGGACAAATGAGATTCTCGCACAATACTTACGTGCCTATATCAACTATCAACAGGATAACTGGACCGACCTAGTACCAGTGGCAGAAATCGCATACAATAATGCAAGATAAGAAATAATAAAGACCACACCTTTTTATGCTAATTATCGTCACCATCTGGAGCATGAAGCAATTGGCCATATGATACCAAAAGAAAGAACCGATAAGGAAGAAATGGGTCAGCTGTACTGTATCCTCTGTCAAGTAATTGTCTGTGCACAGTTACGATATAAGGAAAATTACGATCAGCACAGAAAATCTGATCCGAATCTCGTATCTGGTGATATACTCTGGTTACTGCCAAGGATCTTTAGGACTAGAAAGCCATGCAGGAAGCTGGATTACAAGAAAATCGGATCATTCAAGATCATTACGAAGGTGGGTACAAGTGCCTATAAATTGGCCTTGCCCCAGTAGATGAAGGTCTGCAACACCTTCCTCATCTCACTCCACGAACTCTACCAAGATAATCAATTCACCTCACAAAGACAATTACCACCACCTGCTATCGAAATAGAAGGAGAGAGCATGTACGAACTCGAAAAAATCTGCGATTTTCACATACAAGGATGACGCCTACAATACAGAGCCAAGTGGACGGGCTACACACCAGAACACGATAAAACTTGCTACCCTGTGGAGAACTTCAACAATGCCAGCATTGCCATTGAACATTTCTATTAAAAGTACCCAAGAAAACCCCAAATGGGTTACAGTCAAGATCGATCACATGTAGGAACAATCAAAGGAACAAACGATCTTGGCACCCGGCTATGGTTGGGGCGATAGCCCAAGAGCGATTATACCAACCAGCTCCCCATATGCATTACAGGGGGAAAGAAAAAAATAGGTAGAACATAATGGTCTTTCATGGACTTCCTACTATGACGACCTCTATGAGGTTCATTTACGCGATAAGGAAGAATCTAATTCCTGTCCTAAACAAACAAGATTACACAAACAACAACAGCCCCACAAGGAAACGTCCTGGATCCACTGCTTCAAGGACAACTGCCATATACATCGACAGGATAAAATTGATGCAGGGTATTACCCAAGACACACTTGTGAAGTGGCACCCCAGAACAAAAATGCTGCACACTTATGGAAGAGGAAGACCTCTGTGAGGACACAGTTTAGTGGGGAAGAGGGCGAAAATATTGACACAGATACCGGTCTAAATGTGGGATGCCTGGAAGAAGATGTCGAAGGTTTACGACACTAACTTGGCACCGCAAAAGCTAAGATTCGGAATCAAGCAAAGATCATGCTGTCCCACCAGAGAATGATTGCAGACCAAGATCGAACCATTAGAATGGCAAACCTGACAATGGAAGAAGTGTGTAAAATTTGGTAGCATGCCAAACATCAAGTTCGGAAGTTGAAAAAAGGAATTGCACAGGGTTGGGGAAAGCCTGACAAGGATAGGACGATAAACCTGATGGGACTCAGGCTGATCGAAGAGGAGAGCTAATATCACGATTGGTGACTAAGTAAGGCAGGATTTCACATGACTTATAATTATGAGTCATAAGCCTGTTGGATTTCGCAGTATGACTCAATAATAGTCAATGGGGTTCACATGATGCATAATAGTGAAATAATGGTTATATTGTGATTGGTTGATCATGCTCATGACTCACACTTGTGAGTCATATGAGTATATGATTTTCGCATATGACTCATATTATGAATCATGGGTTTCGCACCAGTAACTACTTCCGGGCACATCACTTTGTTTAAAGAGTTTTAATTGGTAGGGTACGTTGCGCAGTTGACTTATAGAAGTCAGCTGATAGATTTTATAGTATGACTCAATATGAGCCATGCCGTGAGTGTGACTCCTAGATATGAGTTACCAGCGTTAGGGTTAAGGGAAGAATGCTTATATAAGGACCTCTAGGTAGCCTGTAGTTAGGACTCTTTACGCAACCATCTAAGTTCTTTCCTATTCAATTACTTTACCTCTTTATCTACTCACTCCTCTATTGGGGTTGTGTGATAGGAACCATAGTGTCTTGGCTATCAATACAATATATGCATAGGCTTAAGAACAATACTAGATCTTCGCCTAGTACTACTCGTTGCAATTGTACTCCTACCTTGGTGGCTGAGATTAGGGCCACGCTCAGTACTGTACTATAAGGACGACCTGGTTACCTTCATCCAACCTCCAGAGAAGTAGTTACCTGTTTCAAGTCAGCTGAGAGCATAGGATCGTAATACTTTACCAGAGGAAGACTGATACCAATTTTTTGTTCTTTATCTCATAGATTCGCTGTTAATATACAGGAACCTGCATAGAGCACTAGGAATAGCATAAATGAAATCTTAACTCCAAATGTGAAGAACAAAACAAATAACCGCAAAAGTTCTCCTCTATTGATGTCAGTAAAGTCCTGTACCCATCTATGGTGACTAATTCAAAATGTATACATTGCAATAAAATCAAATTAAATTATAACCATAATGAAAGATAGAATTATAAAGGGAAACTACTGAGTCTGAGCTATAGCTGGTAGAAGCGGAAGCTGCGGTACCGATTACCTCGGACATATTAGGTGGGAAATTTGTCTGCGTGGTACGGATGTATGATGCAAGACCTAGGATCAGGTCTATGTCGGCTGGAAGCTGAGAGCTAACACCTAACCACGACAGCTTAGGAAGTGAAAACTGTCCTGCTTGGGACTGGAAGGAGTAGGGGAGGCTTGCATGCTCCCAGGTCTCATCCGTGAGTTGCAAGAGGGCAGGTAGAGGCCTGGTGGGTATAACTCAAGGAGGACTGTGCTGCAAAATAACTCTTGCTAGGAGGCATTTGATATATTCTTCCAGGTGTAAAGCAGGCGAGGCCCAAATGGCCTGTGGGACTAGGTACGGTTTATATGGGTAGTACATAAGGGGTGGCGAATAGAGGGCCCAAGGATCGAGGAGTTCTTTTCCGTGGTTTTCCTTAATCAGTATGTAGGAGGGGGCGTGTGGAACAAGAGGAGGAGAGGCGGAGACTATGCCTTGTAGGAAATGATAATTCATTTGAGGAAGCTTAAATTCCTCTTTCGTTACCTTGATCTGCAGGTACTATATCCCGTCGATGGGGAAGTGGGAGAGGACAGCTGGAAGGCGCCTTGATTGGTTCCCTGGGAGGGGGATATAGTTGGCTATGTAGCAGTGAAGGAGGGGGCAAGAGGAATCTTTTGCCCTATAGGAGTAAAATGAAGGAAATGATAGTGGCAGGTGTGCTGCAGCTTAGTTCATTTCAGGTGGGGAGCAAGGAAGTCACAGTGCAGCCATCCTGTGTAGATAGAGGAGGAGCAAGTACAGGGGTAAGAGGTAAGCCAGGTAGGGTAGGAGAGAATGCTGAGTTGATAACAAGCAATTTGTTACCCATTGATGGGCTTTGCTACAGAAGAAGTCATATATCCCTATTATGGCAGCATTGGGGATGATGAGGTCAGCTACATATAAGAGGATTTGTGGGAAGAGACCCCTTGCCAGCCTCCGGTTGAGGTAAGGGACAATTCCTTTGCCCCTTGTGAAGAGTTGCCTTAGGAGGCTATAGGCCACTTGTGCATGGTCAACCCTCTTCTGGAAGTGAGTAGAGGTTTCTATGGAGGTGGACAACCACTATACGATCAATCAGACTATATATGATGCGTGGAAGAGGATACCATCAAGAGGGGCGGCAGTCAAGGAGATGGGTTAGCAATTGCATGGGTTGCACTAGTGGATCAGCTCGCTTTTGGGGCTGGAGAACAACATTGCAAGGGTGGAGGCCATTCGGAAGAGATGGGTATAGTAATACTGAAGAAATTGAATGTTTATCTGGTATGAACCAGATCCAACAGGGACAGTAAAATTATCAACATGAGAAAATATAAACCCGCCTCGAGATAGATACAGATAAGGAACATCGATAATTAAGAAACAACAAAGCGGAAATGGGGTATCCAGGAGGTACGCCCAGTTGAAATGGTAAGAAAATATTTGGAGATCCTAAAAGCACAAGGCAGCATTTGCAGTCACTCCAGGATGAAGGAACCTAAGAAACTATTTAAGGTGATACACCCTTGGTGCGTAGTAGGGAAGATAAACAACTAGAGTAAATATTATCAAAGTCTCCTTTGATGTCAAGGGAGAGGGTGGTGGTCTAGATGCCTGCATGAAATAATATAGGCATATCGTGTGTGAGGGCAGCGAATACGTCAAAGGTACTCACTCCAGGAAGTGACTCACATTGGTTAAGGTGGATGAGACAGACACTATGATCTATATGTAATAGCTGGGTGGCCATCACCATCACCAGAATCTTAGGAACAGTTTATGGGTGGATGATGCCTCGGAAGGATGAGGGATAGTTGTAATCAGCCTTGCTTGGCTTTGAACGGACAATGCCATTGGCCTTTTTGTAGAAGGGAGGGTGGATACTATGAGTCAGGAAAGGACCAAGGAGGGATGTGAGGAAGGAAGGGTGGATATAGTTTACCCTTTTCCAAATACAAAAAGGGATCAGGTCTAGGACTGGAGCCGATATGTTGGAGGACTTGTGGAGGGCAAGGGAGACTTCCAGTTTCTGCAGTAGGAGGATGTCTCTAAAAGGGCAGAGGGCAGATGGCGATGGTTGGGGTTTCCTTGTGGGGGAAGAAATGATGGGGGAAGGTGGTATTGAGTTGGACAGAGGTTGCAGTATAAGGAATTGAAGGAAAGCGATCAGGGGGGCATCCACTAGCAAGCCATGAGGCTGCACATACTGAGTTCGTATCTAGGTAGGTGAGAAATGAGTTCTAGTATAATGCCTTGGCCTTTGGTATACCCTGGAAGTATGCAAGGCCATCGGCCGTGTGAAGGAGGATAGTGTTGTGGTGGTGGACATGCCTTACATTCTTGCTTCTAGGTTGAAAGCCTGACGGAGTAGTGATAACTCTGGTGTCTACCATGACTTTGACCTAAAACAAGGGGGTTTATTGGGCAGGTATAATGTCCGGAGGTAGGTGAGAGTACCCTGATTGCAGTCAAAACAGGAACTCAAGGAGCCCGATGTAGGGAGCAAAGAAGGTAGTGGGATTGACAAGTTCATTATGTATGGAGAGTACAAGTGGACCAGTCGGTTTTGGTCAAGTTAGCAGTAGGGTCAGGGTGGCGCCCAAAGGGCATTAATAGTGTGCGGGTGATTGGAACATGGTCAGAACCAGTCAGGTGGAGGGTAACACCGCATGAACTAAGAACGAAGGCCAGGGTTAGATTTGCAAATGGGAGGTCCTAGAATCCAGGTCTGTTTGTGCTATCAAAGAAAAACCTAACTAATGGACCAGCTGTTAAAAGATAAGAGTACCTAAGTTCTAAAGCCAGGTCAAAGTAGGGGGAGGATAGGTTAAATGCAGAATCTGAAAGTAATGGTAGGGGGTTAGGGAGGGTACAAGGTAACTTTGGATCCCTAACTAGTAGAGTAGGAAAGGCATGTTCCCTAAATAGAGAGGTAGGGGAAAGTGTACTAGGATGAGAGGACTGCCCTATAGTGGAGTATGCATTGTAAACACGAAAAGCCCAAGGAGTCAAGTTGAAAAGCGGGAGAGGGAGTAGATGGCAATTGCTCATAGACCCAGGGGGTAAAAGAAAACTGGAAGTAAGGCAACAACTTGCTTCAAATCAAGGAGAGCTTAAATGGCGACCCTTTGGTTTAGCACGACTAGTAGTAGGTTGGCTTCCTGATTTGTAGGAGGGAAATAATAGTAGGCAACCTAGGAAGACTGGAGGATCTTGCAGGGCGACCAGTTCATGGGAGGTGGGCATAGCTCTCAGGCTATTAAATAGGAAAAGAAATATATTCAAGCCAGAGAGGGAGTTGTTTTGAATAAGGGTAAGGGTGGTGCATAATGCCTGCAGCAGGGAAGAGAGTCCTGTATGGGACTCATTGAGGGGCGAAGCCCAACGGGCCATGGGGAAGAGGAAAATCAGACAGCCAGGCGGGGACTGGTGCATCAGACAGTGAGTGGGGGTCGCCTGGGGCACCAGTCACAAGTAGTGACTAGGGGGGCCTGATGCGAAGAATAGTAGTAGCAGTTAGAGCAGTGGAGTCCTAGGTGGTTCAGGGAGCGGGTGTGCATTCTGATCCATGTTATCATCAACTGCATTGGGATCATATGGCCCAGAGGGGGTTTCATAGTCTACGGGAGGGAGGCGGTGTGAAGGGCAAGACGGGTCTGTTGTAGTATGGCATCCTATGCAACTAGAACACATTAGAGCAGAGCCAAGGAAGCATACTGCAAAAGAGTTGGTATTTCCACCTTTACCGCATGTGGGGTTAGGGTGGTGGTGAGTGGCTTGAAGGTGGGCCAGAATACACATGGGAGAGGCCAGGTTGGTGGCCTTGCACATAGTGCAGGTGTGGCTCTAAAGTCAACACTTCCAGTACTTTAGTAAGTTATCCCTAGAGGGGGCCTTTGCAACCTGGTGTGGGCAGCAGAAGAGGCAGATGATAGAGCTAGGCCTGTATATATCATCAGGGGCAATGGTAACTATGACGGAGGTAGTGGTCTTTGTAGCCTCCATGTGTGGGTTGGTTTGGGCTGAAGAAAGCCGCGTAGATAGCAACATAGTTTGCATTGCAGACTGACTCAGAGAGGGCAGGGAAGAGGTCCGTTTGGTTCTTGGAGATATAGGTAGTATGTATGCTGTGAACCACCAGTTAGACTTCATATAATGTGGGGCTAAAGGGTCGGTAAGGGTTGTTCCACACTGAGGATGCTTGGTTAAGGAGGTTGGTTATAGAATTATAATTGGGTGAGTAGGCAGTCGTAGGTCTATAAAGGGTGACTGGCAAAGATTGTAAACGAGCCTGTAAGATTAACTAGTGCCGAAAAAGATAGAGTGAAGGGGCAATCAGCATGTTGATGGACTACAGGTATTAGATCACGGGCAGTGGCTGCCATTTGGTCATCATCTACATGTGGTGCAGGGGAGGTGCGTCGGGTGAAGAATCAGGGTTCGGCAAAAGGTAATGGAGTAGGCCCCATTGATAGAGGATTAGCATCATTGGAGGCTGTAAATTGTACTGGTCTGGCTGGCTTCTTCACCTTGCTTTATGCTATGGGTCCAGAGGATAAACTAGGTGCGACAGCAGCACAGGACTTGGTGGTAGATTGGGATTGTGTTTAGGCAGGACAGGAACTAGAGGAGGGTGGAGGTGACGGAAATTGGGTAAGAGGTGGGTATTTGCTGGCCCTGTGGTCAAGGGCTTCCCAAGAGAATGGGTGACGGACAGTGTATGTGGCAGTATTGCTGTACCACTGTTTCTCAAAACAGTGATTCCATGGAAGCTCGGGGTCAGGACCATGAGCTGCTTTAAGAGCGGATTGCGGGTTGGTATTAGGAAGTAACTTGTGTCGACAGGCAGGGGAGGCAGGTAGCACCTGGAGAGGAAGCGGCGGTTAACAGGCAGTAGCTGGCCTATAAGGAGTGGGCTCTGTAGGGGGCAGTACAGTGTAGGGTGCTCGAGGTGGACTTGGAGAGGCCAGGGGAGGCGGTGGCTATGACTGTTATCCACAGTGTGAGGCTTGGTTGCTAAAGAGTGAAGCTTAAGCGAGAGGCAGAATATAGTATATCATGGTTGTTGCCACATAAAAAGTGAAGTGTTGATCAGCCAAAAAGGGTAAGAATTTCAAGGCAGAGGAAAGAAAGGGCGCGGAGCGTGGAAAAACTGATAGGACTGGTCTGGTATATTAATATTTTGTCCATTTTGTATGTTAATCATACAGGACTTGATTAGAAATAGAAAATTCTGGGTAAGTTTACCAAAGGAAAGTTGAATAGAGGAAATCTCGCAGGGGTGATAGTAAAAATTCAAACTATACTTATTATAATGACATATACATTATGGCGCTTAAGTGAACAACCTCTATTACCAAATCCAGACCCGCTAAGCAGCCAAGGGTTGTTGGCCCACCGCCCCATACTTTCTCAATATACATGAGAGATAGTTTGGACTGCAATTTTCATCTGTCAAAGAGCAGTAAAAATGCCCTACTTCGCTTAGATAGTTACACTACTGGTGCCATAGAAGCAACTCAAATGTCAAAAGGCACCGCAATCATCTATCCCTCCCTAAATATCCAAAAACAATTACTGATACAAGAGGGAACCAGGTTACTGAGTTTGGGAATCATTATACCAAAAGAGTTACAATTAACATGGGCTACTAAATCAAGCAAATGTTTTCGCACCTGCAGATATAGGAGAGGCTATTATTGATGGGTATTTCCCGATGTCGTGGTTGAAAGATCACAATCCTGACATTGATTGGAATAAGGGTACACTTAAGTGGCCTGCAGAGTACTACAAGACAAATTGTGTTGTTGCTAATGGACAAAGAGAGTTCATTCGCAGTGAAGAAGCCATAGCTAAGGATAGTGGTCAAGTAAATGGCTTAGGACGAGCAGTGTATATGGGCAAGGATAGCCAAGATATTAGTATCAGTCCCTTACTATATTATATAAGGACTATGTAGATATTTTAAGTCAGGAAAATATTACCCTCCCCCTATGGCATACTGAGTGGGATCATAAGATTGAACTAGAGCCTATGACTAAACCACCATCTAATCCATTATACCAACTCACAGAGAGGGAATTGTATGTGCTCTATACCTAAAGCTGAGAAATAGAAAAACAAGGGAAAATCTGGCAGTAAACCTGTTCCGGCAAAGTGTCTATCCTCTTTGTACTGAACCCCGGTAGTACAAGTCAGTAATCTAAAGACTATTATGTACTAAATAAGAATACTATCAAGAAGGAGTATCCTTTACCTTAGATGAACGAGCCATGTGATCAGCAAGGAAAAGCCAATGGATTCACCAAGCTGGACCTCAAAAGTGATCACTATTTCATCCGGATGCCACCTGGTGCATAGTGCAAGACTCTCTTTAAGAGTCGTTACAGCCTGTTTGAATATTGGCTGATGTCATTTAGACTATGCAGTGCACTATCTACCTTCCAGACTATATTCAAATGCATGTTCACAGGTATGTAAGACGCTAGAACCAACGCCTAGATGGATGACATATTTATATAGTGCAAGAAAATTGAAGAATATGTCTCTCAGGTACTTTATCTAATGGAGAGACTGTAAAAAGCAGGTCTTTCTGTTAGCATTAAGAAATCTACCTTCCACAAAAGGGAAGTTGAATTCTTAGGCTACAAGATATCTGAGTATGGGTATTAAAAGACAACTAGGAAGATAGAGGAGATCCATGCTTGAAAGAGTCCTGAGAAATGGGACTAACATCCAATGATCCAAGGCTTTTACAAAATTCTACCATCAGTTCATGAATAGATTTTACCAACTGGCAAAACTATAGAGGTATTAGACTAAGAAAAATGTGAGATCCGACCAGTCGAGTGCTTGCAAGGTGTCATTTAAGATCTAAGGGAACTATACACTACCAGTTTTATCTTAACAGTTTTTGATGGCTCTCGTCCATCTAATTTGGCAACCTATGCTAGTACTTTCGCAGGGGGAACCGTTTGCCTTAATTGTGTGTTGATAAGAAATAGTATCCTGTAGCTTATCAAAGTCAGAAGTTCCAACCAGCATAGGTGAACTATGATGTTCATGATAATGAGATTACTGCGATTACAGAAGCTTTCCGACAATGCGATCATCTTTTGCACTCAGTGGAAGAAAATATGGTTTTATTGACAGACCACAAGATTTTGCAGTACTTTATTAGTAAGAAGGTCTTAAACCGAAGGGAGCACTGCAGGGGGGAATTTCTATGGGCCTTCAACGTCAAGGCAGTACATGGAGAAGGCAGGACAAATGTGAAGGCAAATATGTTTTTTACCGTGTATGGACTACAACCCTGCTAGAGGATGATCCTGTACTATAAAACATTTTTAGTCCTAGGCAGCTGCACATATAACAGTAATATGACCTCCTGAAGCAATAGAAGCCACTTATTTATCAAAGGTTTCGTGTGGAATCTGACTTAGTGAATGGGTCCTGTACTGTAGCAGAATGTTGCCAAGTCTACCATAAAGTGGCACACTTTAAAAAGATAAATCCTAAGGTTGGGACTACACCAAAGACAGAAACTAAAGTTCAGGGAAGGTCAAGATGTAGATGATTGAATCAAATGATAAAACCTAATATCATTAAGCAAATGCTTCCTACAATTCAAGTTCTGCTGGAGGAGATAGTAGGTCACCAAAATAGAGTGCTTTTCCTAATTATTTAAGCAGAATCATAAAGCCAACGACACCTATCCCTACTTTGACCTAAATGAGCATCCACCTCCACTCTGGGTTTATCAATACCAAGCTTTATCAAGGTCACGTTCAGGAGTCTGCAGATGGCTACAATAAGGAGAGACTACAAATCCGCTTGTTTTCTGCAATGCATCGCTATTATGTGTTACATTCCGACCTGGATACCTGATAGACAACTGGTAACTGGTTCACTCTAAGGATCTTAAGTACGACTCGATCATCCTGAATATCCTTATTCAGATCTTTTTTGGTGATCAGGGAAGGCACTGATCTCAGCCACCATGGTAGTAGTACTATCACAATTAAAAGTACAGATAGGAGATCTACTATTGTTCTTAGGCCTTTGCCTACATTGTAGCAATAGTTGAACCCTATAGCTGCTATAGCACAATGCCTAGAGTGGGACTGAATGATAAAGAGGTAAAGTAATTATAGTGGAATGAACTTAGATCGTTGCGTTAAGAGTTCTCACAACCGGCAACCTTTTTTACCCTCTTTACGTTGCACCTCTTTTTTTAGAAAAAAAAATATCAGGTATTATTTCTTAATGTATAAGAACTAGCATGCATCATGAGATTTAGCACAAAATCTGCGCCCTCTATTTTTCTCCAGCTTGAAACTCTTGCCCTTTCCTGAAGATGAAAACTTCAGCTTTTCTATGTGAACTGTAATGACACACCAATTTTATCCCCTCAATCAAGGGTGACTTTATGGTGGACCCACCACCTGCACAGCCTGCTGCCTTGTGCAACATGGCAGGCACTGCCTCCCCAGACCCTTCCAGGCCTGCGTCATGTCCTTAACAACGCACAGCCCCCTACTCAACCTATTCCTACCGTTCCACAATACCTGCTCCCCTCCCTGTCCCCAGTTCACCTCCAAAAACTTACAGGATGCTACAATCACCCAGTTCAGTCTCTCCCCAGCATCCTTACCACCTCTTGACCACCTTACTCCTCCACAACCTCTCTACTAGGAAGGGAACCATTGTAAGGGGGGCACCCTATAGGAAGATGGATCCTAAGCTTGCGACCGCACCAAAAGACACAACGCAAAGTTCACAGAAGGTAAAGATAAAATAATTGAATCAAATGATAAAACTTAATATCGTTAAGCCAGAGCTTCGCTGAATTCAAGTCTTCTCGAGAGGATAGTTTGTTATCAGAGTAGAGTGCCGTTCGCGCTTACTTAAGTAGAATTATAAAGCCAATGACACCCATCCCTACTCGGACCGTTAAGAGAGCTCTCTTCTCAAGTCAGGGATCATCTGACACATGGCCCTTCCGGAATTAACTTTAGGGCCTGTGGACCGCTCGGGTAAGTTGAGTCCGTTCAATCATAAAGGTTTTCTGCAATGCATTTTGATTATGCCTGCAGGAGAGAAAAACCTTTCCGATCGCCGTCTTGTCAATGGCCAACTGACAATCCGACATTGGACCCAAATCTAGGTATGAGACTCTGTAGCCCTATGGCCTTTTCCGTCTATGCAAGCACTGCAGTCAACTGTGTCTACTTGACCTATCGGCAGCTTTTCTTGTGACTGCATTGCTCCCCCGGTAAGTGTCTTTACTGAGTTGGCTAAATAGGCGCTACCTATAGCCAACCGTTCCGGGATCACCTTAGACGCGATAAGACTGAATGCCTCTTAGAGTCCTGTAACGTCCCTCAGTAATGGTATAGCGCCTGGGCTATTGTTGTCTAAGTAGTAGGGTTTTATTCAGACAAACTTCCGTTTATCCCCGACTCTCAGATAGCTATTCTGGGGGACCCCCATACCTCCCATAGGGATTATAGGCACCTAGAGTACCCTCGGAAGGCCATCTGATATGAATACAAACAACTTGCCCTGGTCGACCGTCGCCCACCCCTATATATATCCTGTGGACAGCATCTCGTCGGAAGGACGGCAGTGACGTATACGGGGTTACGCTGCCACCTACGATTTCTCAGTTTTGTTAGGCTTTTACCAACTGTCACCCTTTCCCACCCGTCGCAAGGGGCGAACGTGGGAGCGGCAAGGGGGTGTTGGACTCGCCAAAATCACTCCAACCACCCTGTGGTATCTGTAGTCGGATTTCGCATTTCGCGTAACGTTATGCGAGGGTAACCTGAGGTCCACGATTTCACCCACGATCCCCAAGGTAGGGTAACTGGGCCCTATCATGGTGCAAATCGCTGCGGAAGACTGGGTAACGCCCCTAAGCGTCACCAGAAGGTTCTGCGTAACTGGCCTATTTGTTACACGCGATTCCACAAGCTAGAAACACCTGGTTACACGAATGTAGCACACCCAGTGGCGTCTACACTGCTTACCATGTTTTCCTATGGCTCCCTGTTACCCTACCTAAGTGGTTACCCTGCCTAACTGAGGAGATGGGTTACCCTATCTAAAGGGTTACTCTGCCTAACCATGCTTCCGGGTTACCCTACTCAAGAGGGTTACCCTGCCTAACTGAGGAGATGGGTTACCCTATCTAAAGGGTTACTCTGCCTAACCATGCTTCCGGGTTACCCTACTCAAGAGGGTTACCCTGCCTCACTGTAGCTTCAGGTTACCCTGTCTAGCGGGGTTACCCTACCTAAGTATGCACCAAGGTTACCCGGCCTTGCTGGGTTACCCTATCTAACTAGGTACCTTAGTACCTTTTCTTCATGAAAGGTACTTATGGTTGCTATGTCACTTTGCAGGTGTCTGGTACCGTTCCTGTCCATGTCCTAGTAAGACCACTGGCTGGGGTGAGGTTCGGTAAGCCATACCAACTGATCTAGTGGTTGTTACAACCATAATCCAACTCCTCTGAACGGTAATCTCTAGCATTAACAAGGTTGTCACCCGACTTTACCGACATATCCTGGCGCATGTATCAGATCTCCTCCTCTGTTTCTCTTACGCTGTAGCCAATTTGGTACTGCTGAATTGTCTAGGCCGTGCTCGTATCAATTGAATCGGGGAACTCTCAGCAAAGATCTGCTAAAGTATAAGAAAAGAGAAAGGTTCTCAGACGCTTTAAAGTTTCATAACTCAATAGCTGAATAACTGAATATATTGTTATGGTCTCTTATCCGTTGCTTGATGATTACTTAACTATGGGGATGGCTACCTATTTATATACTTTTCCAGATACTTATGTTAGGCATATTGATGAAGGATCCTTGGACACTTAGGCCATGGTCATAGAAGGTGGAAACACCATTTGACCCTGAAAATGTATGTCCTACTCTGTCAAATGATCCCTGGACTACCTCTTATTCTGAGGGTGTCTAGCACTCAAGTAGTAGTTAGCCTTCGATTCATTTGCCAAATGAAATAAGTTCAAGTTGATGAAGCCAAATTGACAACATCTTAGGGAATAGCAGTAGATCAGTCTGGATGGCTGTCTTTCAAACATTTTGTCACGATGGCCTAGAGGAGCGCTTGGCAAAAAGACAAAGAGTAGAGTAAGCCGTGTGAGGCTTAAGAGGAATTTGGACCCATGACCACTTCAGGGTCATGTGGGTTTCGCGCATTACGTATACTTGAGATTCATGAGATTATAATGACTGGATTTCGCACGCATGGCTACTTTATGGTCATGTGGGATTTGCGCATGACCCACACTCGTGAGTCATGAGGTTATTTTTAGTTGATTTTGCAGACATGACTACTCTATGGTCATATGGGTTTTGCGCATGACACACACTTATAAGTCCTGTAGTTATTGTTAGTACAGACGACCTTCGTACTTATAAGGTCTGATGATGTATGAGTTTCACATGGCTGCGTACTTGCATTGCCATAAGGCTTAGGGTTGCGAGAAGATGTCTATATAAGCACCTAGAGGGGGACAGGAGGATATGTCTTCACGAAACCATCTTTGTTATATCCTATCTATTACTTTATTAATCAAGCCTTTTTTCCGGCGTCCCTCGAGCGACTACAGATTGAAGTTGACTGTCTGATTCATCTATCAAGTGCTCTGGACAACTATTGGACTTGGAGTAGTCGTAATAGTATTGAACAAAGCGTCTTAGTATAGTAAATCGTATATCGTTACCGGGTGCACGATATATATAGCCGAACCTTAACATTTGCCTGCAACTCTTTGCAACTCCTAATGATATCACTACCGAGACCGATCCCCACTACCTCCCTGGTTTGGAATAAGCGCTCTCTGAGACACCAACTGCACGCCCTCTTACTCATGAAACCCGATCCCCCACCGCGACCTTATCACCCACCACCCCAAGAACTAGAAGGATGCCTGCTGACTAGGAGGAAGGAGCAACCAATACAAGGGTATTGGAAGAACAAATCTGATAATTAAGAGCTATCATCAAGTAGGAGGGGTGCGAGAACCAAAAATCAAAAGTCCTAAAGTCCTCGATGGAACAAGAAAGGACTAGAGAAGGTTTTTGGCTGCACGCAAGAGATACTTGCAATCAGTAGGATGGCAAAACGGACACGACGAAGAATTAACCCTGTATGTAGTATTTCTGTTAAGGGCAGAAGCAAGCACATGGGGTACCCCTTATATCAAAAAACACGCAATAGCGCCATCGATGGCTAGGAATCAGTTCTTCGAAAAATAGCAAGAACAATTATCAAACTTTGCAAGAAAGCAAAGTGTAACACACGAACTCGAAAACATCTGGCAGGGGATAAAAACGATCAATGATATAAGGCATGAATTTAACATAATATCCACAAATGTGGAAGACAATTATGGGACACTGCAAACTATCCTCTTTCAAACGATTAACGAATACCTCCAATAGGCATAGGCAACGGCAAACCAAGAGTTTGCAACAACGAAATCGCTAGCCAAGTGTGCTATCAGATAAGACCACCGACTCAACCAGCTCAAGCAGATCCAAATGGGCGGCATGGCAGAGAGGGTGTCGGAGACGTCTAGGAACAATGACGGAACCTTCAGATCAACCAACATTATCCCACAAGGAGACCCCTTGGACCTAGAGGCTATCAGCAGCAAGGGAAGGTTCAATAGGTTACCCACACAAGGATATAGGGGCAGACTCAGTATGCCACTATGCCTAGTGTGCGGAAAAAAAGGCCATATGGCAAAGGAATGCAGAAATTCTAGGTCTATAGGACCAAAACTAAAGATACGATCGATATTGACAGAAGACCAAGAATAAGGATAGGAGACTTTAAAAGAAGAGAGTCCCTAGTATAAGGTGGTCTAAGGGATGACAAAAAACCAAAACCCATTAGGATACCGATCATATACATGGCACTAAACAACAAGGAACGATTAGACAACGAAGCAGACCACATTTTGCTCAAACTCAGTTTGCATAATGGCAAGGAATGCAGAACAACAAATGCAAGGGTCGACTCAGAGGCAACTGACGATTTCATCGACAGAGGATTCTGCATGAAAATAAAATTACCCCTGACCAAGATCCAAGCACCGAGAGAAATATATTTTGTCCACTGAACAATGAGTCTGCAGGCCTAGTAACACATGTGGCTAAGATCCCTTTATGGATAAAGGACCATCAAGTGGTCATGGCATTTGTAGTGGCAGGATTAGATAAGCACGAAGCAATCCCCGGAATGCCGTGGTTGAAATACCACACCCAAAGGATCGACTGGCAAGATGCAAAGATAACCTTTGACAGTGAACAATGCAGTAACTCATATCTGCAAAGCTCACCAAGGGTTAACGCCATGCCTGAAGAACAAGCAATTCGTGAAAACCTCAGAAGCAAAGTTTTCAACATCAAGACAAAAGCGAAGAGAGTGCGGGATATCAAAATCAATTTGCTCTATCCAGAAGCTGGCAACGCGATGGGAGGATCGAAAAAGGCTGCTCGACACAACATGTACAGCATCGAAGACATGACTGTCCCGGCCTGAGGACAGGCCATGATAAGGACAGGAATAGTAATAGAACTGACTAGACGACCCCTATACTCACATTGCACTGCGCAATAGACTAACATTCCTACCTGGAATCACCACTGGATAGTGGGTAATTGACACATTATTATAGAGGAGAAATTAAAGTTCTATTGGTTACCCAAAAAGAAACAGACAACAAGGTAGGTAATGGAGAACACATAGCCCAGATGATCATAGAGGTGATAAGGATGGGAGAACATTTTGTAACCCAAGAGTAGGAAGAGACAGAAAAAGCGGACTCAGAACTGGGAAGTACAGGGTGGTTCAAGAAAGGAACATTACCATTGAAGGTCAATGGGAAAGGAACAGTACCCTTTAGAACAGGGGGAAAGAAGGCGACCAGATTATATGCATGATATCTAGCAGGACCTTCAGACGAATGCATAGGAGGGGAGACCACACTAGAGTAGTGAGAGGGAAGCAAGAAGGATCAACCCTCGCGGCAACAATACTCAATACAGTGCTGGCACTGAAGCAAGGAACGAAAAAGGAAACAGTCAGTTTACAACAAATGGTACCAAAAATATACCATTAGTTTCTAGACCTTTTCGAGGAGGGAGAAAAATGTAATCTTCCACCTCAACGAGTGGTGGACCACAAAAGCAATCAGGAACTAGGAAAAACAGCCCCTTTTATGAAGTTATACCCCCTAAGAGAGGAGGAGTTCAAAGCCCACGGACAATATCAGGAAAGGAATTTGGGAAGAGGATGGATCAGACTATCAGGATTGTCAGCAGGGGCCCCTATCCTATTTGTGAGGAAAAAGGATGGAGGTCCCAGGCTATGTGTGAACTATAGAGGACTCAACTCAGTGTCAAAAAAGAAACGATATCCACTGCCCCTCATTTGGAGAAGCCCTCGACTGCTTAAGAACAGCCAAACTGTTCACTAAACTTGACATTCAAGACGCCTACCACAACATCAGAATCCAGAAAGGGGACTAAGAGAAAACCGAATTTTGGACAAGATATATGATTTGCCAAGTCCATGGTCATGTCATTGGGACTGGTAAACGCACCCGTTACATTCCAATTATGGATCAATACAACACTAAGTGAGTACTTAGATGTATGTAGCATCACATATTAGATGAATCCTCACTATTCGGAAAATGTGGAACAGCACAAAAGAAATGTACTAAATGTTATGGAAAGACTCGGAAAAGCTAGTGTCAAACGGAAGGCAATGAAATGCGAATTCCATAAACAAGAAAGGGAATACCAGGGATTTATCATCAACCAGGAGTGAGTCAAGGTTGGCCCAGTGAAGACAGCAGCTATCGATGACTGGAAAGTTCCCAACACAGTCTAAGATAGTCAAAGCTTCATAGGTTTCTGCAACTTCTACCAACGCTTTATAGAAGGGTTTAGCAGGATAGCAAAACCACTCTATAAGCTAACAAAGAAAGAGATGAAATGGGAATGGGGAGAAAAAGAAGCACGAGCTTTCGAACACCTCAAGGAAGGCCTAGTAACAGCACCAATTCTCATATACTTAGACTACGAAAAACTGATTATGATAGAAACAGACGCCCAGAATTATGTCTATTCTGGCATCATATCATAGATGGACCCCAAACAAAGTTGGAAACCTATTGCTATGGTCTAAAACAATATCACCAGCGGAGTGCAATTAAGACATTCATGACAAAGAACTACTGGCCATAGTTCAAGCTCTAAAAGAATGGAGGAAATATGCACCTGGAAGTCCATACCGGATTAGGATCATCCCTGATCTCAAGAACCTGATATCATTCACCACAACCAAGGAACTCAATGGATGCAAAATTCGATGAAGTGAAGAACTAAGCTAGTTCATGGTCCTAATCACATATCGACCTGGGAAACCAGGAGGAAAACCGGACGCACTCACAAAAAGCTCAACGGACCTGCCAACACCAGGGGACGAAAGGAAGTCTCAAGCTAGAGAATATTGTTGCCAAAAGAAATATTGTCCCTGGACGACGAAGAAGAAGACTCAGGATATGAATTAGAATTGGATATCAGGGAAATCCGCGAGTACAAACTCAAAGAAACGGCATAGGACCAGAAGATGAAAGCTCCTTCAGAAAAAGAATACCTGTTCAGGGAAATCTTAGAAGCATTACCGGAAGGACAAAAGGAACTTCCCCACATAGCCCTAGGGATGTGTGAATAGAATGAAAACTGCATGTTGTAAAATGAAAAACTTTTGCTCCTGGGAGAAGAAGAGATCAAGACGGATATTATAAGAAGACATTACACTGTACCTAATGCAGGACACGGAGGAACAACAAAAACAACAGAACTTTCATGTCCGCAATACTACTGGCCTGAACTTCACAGAGTAGTATAACATTATGTAAAAAATTGGAACATATGCCAAAGGACTTAACCAGTGAGACATGCGCTATATAGACTACTAAAATCATTGCAAGCCCTGGAAAAAAATCGAGATCAATAGCCATGGACTTCATCACAGGACTACCAATGCCAGAAGGAAATGATACGATTTGGGTGGTCATAGACGGCCTGACAAAAATGGCACACTTTCTTCCCTGCATAAAGAATATGACGGCAAAACAATTTATCAGAATATGAATGGACAATGTATTCAGGCTTCAAGGACTACTACAGGATATCATCAGCGATCGAGGTTCGCTATTCATATCGGAAGTATGGAAGGAATGACTGAACCAAGGAAAATTGAAAGAAGGTTGAGTAAGGCATTTCATCCACAAACAGACGGACAAAGGGAAGGCACTAATGGAATTCTGGAAAAATATCTGCTAGCATATATCAACTACAGCAAGACGAGTATGCAGGACTTCTCTCCACGGCAGAGTTTGCAT
Organism: Tuber calosporum; assembly: GCA_003316355.1. Classification (NCBI taxonomy): domain Eukaryota; kingdom Fungi; phylum Ascomycota; class Pezizomycetes; order Pezizales; family Tuberaceae; genus Tuber; species Tuber calosporum. The sequence goes on along the minus strand of QFET01005216.1, from coordinate 31,842 downwards.
ACAATAACTCTTTAAGGAAATAATAAGAGAATCGCCGTTTTATGCAAACTATGGACACCATTGTGTGCATGAGCCCATAAGACATTTGATAGACGGAAAAATAACTCAAGCACACGATATGAGTCAACTGCATGAGGTAGTAAAAGCAGATACGATCTCTGCCCAGCTGCAATCAAAGGAAAACCCCGATCCACACAGAAAACCAGATCCAAACCTCAAATCAAGCGACCAGGTGCAGTTATGGGCAAAAAACATTGGGACCACAAGAGCTTCAAAGAAATTGGATTACAAGATATTGGGGCCGTTCGAACTCTTGGCAAAGGTTGGAAGAAGAGTATATGAACTCGACCTACCACCCTCACTAAAGATTCACACGACTATACATATCTCTCTCATGGAACCCTATAACTACAATCCGCTACCATCACTGACCAAACAACCCCCTCTTGCCAATCAAGACAGAAGGACACCCTGAAATCGTACTCGAAAAAATAATTGACTCCCGCCAATACTACAAAAAAGTGCAATATAGAGCCAAGTGGACGGGCTAAGGTGCAGAACACGATCAACTGTGGTACCCTGCAGCAAACCTCGTGAATGCAGAATGTGCAGGTAAGCAGTTTCACGAATGATATCCATACAAAACCAAAAACTACAAACTCTTGTACCAGAAGAGGTCCGGGAAGAATATTGGCAATGAGAGAAGCTTAAGGAAAGTGCCGAGAAGACACAAAGAGGAGGAGAACAACTGCAGGTGGGCCAGCCAGAGGAGAAGGGTGAGGAATAGGACTTATCAGATTGGGAGTGGAGCATCCACAAATCGAAATGAAGGATCTACCCCAAAACCGAACATGCAGCACTATTATATGTGGCATGTTATAACGACGAATGCAATATCCATCGTGGAAATAAGGATGGTCATGGATGGTTCCCAAGGGCACCAACAATACAACATCATAACATTAGCTGGAGAGCATGTTACAACGATCTATGCAGAATCTATGAGGCCGAGAAGCTAAGATGGGGATTCTTCCCAAAGAAATGGGGACAAGCGATAAAGATTGGAAAACATGTTTACAGGAGTGAACAAAAGGATTAAAGGAGGCATAAAAAAGGCAGATTCGCTGAAAAAAAATTAGGATATCAAAAGGGAATCAGACAATGAGGCTGATAAAGACCCCACCACGGAAATCATCCCCATCCACATCACTGGAGCAGATGAAACAAAAAAACGAAAGTTTGAAAAAACAACACGAAACATCACAGACCAATATCAAAGTCATGCGACTACTAAAGAATGTGAATAAAACCGAATTACTAAAGCAAATCAAGAACTAACGGAAGGAACTAGGAAGGGAGAGATCGGCGAGAAAGAAACTGGAAGGACATATGGAAATGGGGGGAGGGTTAGTTGAAAGAATTTGGGACGTAATCAGAAGCGACCTCTACTATGGTAGATGGTAGGCCAAGAAGCCTACTGGGACTTAGGCAATAGGAGGAGGGAGCTAATGTCACGATTGACTAGAAGAGCGCTAGGCAAGAAAGACAATGAACAGAGTAAGCCTAGTGAGCCTTACGAGGATTTCGCACACATGACCACTTTAGGGCAATGTGGGTTTCGTGCAAGACACACACTTGTCAGTCATGAGATTATTATGAGATGATTTCGCATACAGGACTACTTTATGGTCATTTGGGTTTTACGCAAGACACACACTTATGAGTAATGAGGTTATTGTTAGTGCAGATGACCTTCGTACTTAGAAGGTCATATGATGTATGAGTTTCACATGGCTGCGCACTGGCCCAGCCATAAGGGTTAGGGTTGCGAGAATAGGTCTGTATAAGGACCCAAAGGGGGACTGGAGGTTAGCTCTTCAGGCAACCATCTTTGTTATTTCCTATCTATAACTTTATCATTCAAACCTTTATTCTGCCCTCCATCGAGCGACCTCAGGTTGAAGTTCACTGTCGGATTCATCGATCAAGTGCACATGAAAAAAATTGGACTTGGAGTAGTCGCAATAGTAGTGAGCAAAGCGTCTTGATAGAGTGAATCGTATATCGTTGCCAGTGGAGCGATATAGATAGTTGATCCTTAACACATATATGTATTCAGGTAAATATTTATTCGGATTATTAAGAGTCCTAGTTCACCTTTCCTAGAGTCTAGATCTTGCCCATAGGCTGAGTAGTTCTGCTTTAGACACTAGTTCTTGCCAGCATGGGTTGTAGTCATATAGTAACCTCCCAGTTCTATATACTATCATAATCTATTATTTGTACCTTTTTTCCATATGTGTAATAGTTTCCTCCCCTGCTCCTGCCTCTAGCTCTACCCCTCCAGCTATTGCAGCTTGGAAGGCCACAGTCTGAGATATCTCCCTCGGTATCACAGCATGTGCTAGTACCCGGCAGCCTACCCCCCCACCTGCGGTCTTCCATGCCCTGGTCCATCGCTCCCCAAATCACTGCCCAATAACGACCTTCTACATACCCATGAGGTCAATGATAGCCTTGACCTCTACAGTCCGACCTATGACACTGATTAAAAACATTACTATGTCAACCCCGCTACCATTGCTATTCACCACCCACCCGCCTAGGAAGCTCAGGAGTACAGGGCTGGCAAATCCCCCCCTCTGACGGAATTCCATTTACCACCATCAACGTCTACCACCCTCCCTCCCCGCACCCAGACCAACACTGCCACTAGGTCCTTCACTATTGTTACAACTAATTAATCCCCTGCACCAAAAGCACAAAGCAAGGGGAAGAAACCTGCCACAGTGGCATAAGTGGATGCGTCCAACAATACTGGCCCTACGACCAGAGGACATGCACTTTTGCCTTCCGCTGTGTGTAGATTCTTCACACCGCGCTCCTCCCCCGCAACCCCTGCAAAGGCTGACTTAGTAGCAACTACCGCCCTAGACCTGATGGCCTCAGTTCTCTGGCAGGCTACCTTGCCTTTCCCTATCGCCTTCTCCACTTGGATGAAACTGAAAGGCTCAGTTACCCTCCTGGGCACGTACTCATATTCCCCCTCCACCGCCTACTCTCCCTACTATGAAGCCATAACTAACTGACTTGATCAAGTTTTTCCAGTAGTCAACAAACCATATTGCCCCTTTTGCACTGTCACAAACGAGGTCCAACTAGCTATCCATAGCCTACCCATAGCCTACCTCCCTCTGGAACAGGCTGAACATCATCCCTGCCCTCTCCGCGTCAATCCTGAATGCAACCGATTTTGCATTCTACTCCTCATGCTTCCTTCAAATAGGCACTGACATCATGCCCACCCAGACAACCACGTGTATGGTTGTCACAGTTGCTGCTGATGATGTCAACAGGCTTGGCTCCTTTATCAGCTTCTTCTCTGGACCACATAGGGTTGAAAAGCCCCACTCCTGCAGCAGGTTAATGCACAGCCGCAAGTGCTGGCTCTATGGACACCCTTCCCCCATGTGTCTAGCTACCAACCCCACATGCCGTCTATGTACTCTATCAAGGACTTCCACAGCCTACTGCTACGCGGACCCCACATGCCCTAAAGGTGGGAACACTACATCAGTTGCTGGGTGCTGTTCTACCACCCCCCACATGTACTCTCGCAGTGAACGATCCCCTCTGCCATGAACTGATGCTGCCGTTTACACCTCCTCCCCTCTGCTGAAGTGGTAGATTCCACCGGAGTGGAAAATGCTGCAGCAGCAGACAAAGACATCGAGCAGGATTCGTCCCTCTTACCTGACCAACCCCGCACTCCCACACCTTTGGCCACCTTTATGGACCTTACCACACCCGCTAGCCAGCCCTTCATGCTAGCACCCCACCTGACCCTCGTCCCAAGTGTATTGCCCCAGTCCCTGCCTGACTCTCCACATTCCCTATACCTCATGGGCCCACAGGCTTCCCCAGCTATAAGGTTTCATACCGATCCCCAGGCTACTGACACAAGCGTCAGCAACCTCCCTAAACCTCATTCTGCATAACTGTCTTGGGAGCTGGAATGTGTTTCTTTGCTTATTTAACAGCCTCAAGGCTTGGCCCCCCGCTCCTCCTTTGGTTGCCCTGCAGGAGCCACCAGTCTTCCAATGACATTTAGCATTATTTTCCTCATATAGGTTTATAACCGACCTACTACTAACTGTGCCAAACCCAGGGTCGTCCTTTATGCACTCCGTTACTTAATATAAGTCCTGGCATTAGTAGCAGTTTCCTTTGATTGCCTGGATCTCTTGGCGATTGATATTTACTGCCTTATAGGACCCTTCAATCAGATTCAAAGGGTTTTCCGTATTTATAATGCGTTCTCCACAACTGGGACATCCTCCAACATCCGCACAATTGCCCCACCATCCCTGTTTAGGGAACATGCTTTTCCCACCGTTATGAGTAGGAACCTAAACCTACATCAAACCCTCTCTGACCCCCTACGGATTCTCTGTGACACTGACTTTAACCTGTCCTGCCCCTACTTTGACCTGGCCTCAGATCTAGGCTACTCACTCCTTAATACCCCTTGGGATTTTTACTAGGTTTCCCTTTGATTGTACATCCAGGCCAGCATTCCTACATCTCGCCCTCTTTATTGGGTACTGAGGCTACACCCTTCCGATGACAAGCCCCAACCATATCCCAATCACCATAGCACTCTCAGCGCATTTACTGCGACCATCTGACCCTATTTCAAACTGTGCCAAAATAGCTTGGTCCATACTCTCCGCCCTTATTACGCACCTCATAGTCACAGTGCCTCCCCTGCTTCCGACCCCTCCCTCCATGAGTGCGGGGTTCGACCGCAACCTGGGGATCCTCACCTCCTTCCTGGCTCAACATAGACCTACCAAACCCCTATGCTTCAGATCAAAGGTCTGGTAAATAACTAAACTATCACAGCTCTGCCAGGCGTTAAACAGGGAAGAAAGGATGTCACACATGTCTCCCTCCCCCTCCCTATCTGACTTGGCATGCACCTCCCTCCTTACACACTTGAAAGCTATTCAATGGGCCAAAACAACGCCCTGGAACAGGTTTATTTCCTCCCTCAATATGAAGTCAGTATGGGTAGCCCGGCTTGCTACTGGTGGGCACCCTCCTGACCACTTTCATTCCTTCCGATATGCTTCGACACCTGTCCATGGTAACCCCTCCCCCGTGCAGTATTTTTTCTTCTGAAAGACCCGCAACCAACAGTGTCCATCTTTAGCCCCTTTAGTGACTTCCTCCCAATGCAGGAACAGGATGTCTCCCTCACCCGCGACATGTCTTCTAACACCTCCACTCCCGGGCCTGACCTGATACCGTATTCTATGTGGAAAAAGGTCAATCATTTAATCCCTCCTTCCTCACCTCCCTCCTGTGTGACCTCCTAACATATGGCTTTCTGCTCCCATCCCTTAAGAAGGCCTATGCCATTGTGCTATCCAAGGCTGGCAAGCTTTACTGCAATTCACCCTCCTCCTACCTAGTCTTTGTGCTCCAAGAAACCGTCTCCGTGATCCTGGAGAGGGTACTGCCTAACCGTCTCTCACTTGTGGCTTGCACAGTCAGCCTCAACCACCACAACCTGTGGGGCTCGCTCCTGAGTCTAAGTACCTTTGATGTAAGCCCGGCACTCACGCAGGAGGTTCACATAACTCAGCCTGGGGCCTCAAGGCCTCAACCCTCTTCCTTGACATGAAACGTGGCTATGATAATATTTCCTCCTATTGTTTACCTTATCTGCTCTGCACCAAAGGTTGATCTTCTTATATAGTTTCTTGGGCTCGTTCTTTCTTGACTGACCGTAAATGCTGCTTGAATTTCCTAGGATCCCGGAATTTATCATTACCTATACACATGGGAGCCTGACAAGTCTCCCCTAACTCTCCTTGGTTATGTCTTATTCCTTTATCTTCAATGTATTTATCCATCCCAAGAGGGATTATGTTTTCCTATATTGATGATTTTAAAGTTAGTGTTGTCTCTAGGTCATGCCGGAGGATCCCACAACTTCTTCAATATTACTACACTCGCTTTTCCAGAGAGGCATCCCCTGTAAGAGTGTCTTTCTCTGTCTCAAGGACTGTGCTAATCCAGTGGCGCGTCCCCCGCAAGTGCTCTACCACCTCCCTGGCCCCTTTCTCGCTAGATGGCTGCCTTTGCAAACAGCCCTCTACCGTCCTTTAGCTTGGATACTGGTTCACCAACTCCATGAGAACTTTAGCACACTTTTCGAATAGGCTAGCTCTCGCACAAGGGGCTTTCAGTCTCATAAGACAACTCTAAACCCCTGGCATTAGCATATTCCCCTACGTAAACTAGAGGTTGGCGATGGGCCTTCTCCTTCCTTTTCTCTCTTATGGAGCTGACCTCCTCATCCCCAATACCACTATGACAGGAAAAATGGAGGTCTATTGAAGCTAGGTCAAGCACTGTGTTACCAACTACTTCTGATCAACTGCTGAAATCTATCCTCCCCTTTTGAGCCCTGCCTCCCACCCCTAGATTCAGTCTTCCCGTTGAGACGCAGGATGGCTGCACTCGGACTTGCCTGCTCCCCTCCTGAGAACAACTCAACTGAAGCCTACCTGCCTCCTCTGTTCCCGTCTTTCTCCTCCTACAGGGTAGAGGATACCTCACACCCTCTCATGAGAGGCCTAAGGGCCAACTACATCCCCCTCAGCTGGGACCAGCCTAGACCCATCCCAGCCGACCACTCCCATCTTCCTATTGACAAGATATATTTCCTCTTGGGCCTGGCAACCAAAGGAGGATTCAAAGTACTACAGATCAACTCGCACCTCATGCATGGAACAGTCTCTGCACCTCCACCTCCTATCCCAGGCGCAGTCTCCTACAAACTCAGTAGGAAAACAACGGAAGGGACCTCCACCCAGACCTGGACCCTCTCGTCCTCACCTCCCGCTAATTATATGTACAAACCATCCCTTATGTAAACTACTCCTAAGTATCTCAAGAATCCCAAGAGGACTCAGAAGATACTATTAGGATAGGTGGAGAAGCATAGATGGAAAGGTCTTCAATAGACAAGGTAAGAGGTATGGAACTAATAGAGTTACCGTTCAACTTGTAGTATTAAAGATAATACTCCTGTGAGGCTTGAGAGTCCGAATCCTTAAGGGCTTCCAGGCTCTTCAAATACAAAAATTGTAGCTAGGAAAACTTTAACAAAAGAGCAAACATCCTGTGCAACAAACATGCTAACATAGGCAGCATAACAAGATAACCATATTCCGAAAACAGAGGGTTAAAAGCGACAGGATAGAGCTAACAAAATACGTAATGGGATCCAAACAGGAAGGAACAAGAGATCGCTATTACTATACAAATCCAGTAGGTATAATAGGAGGATAGCGATACCTAAATGGGTAGAAGCAAGGAGGGGTAGTGATAAGTGAAACAAGGAAAGAATAACCAGTTATGAAGTCATAACCAAGTAGGAAGGGACAACCAAATAGTAGAGCTTATCAGGTATAAACTCAAATAAGGAATAACCAACATTCAAGTCAGTTGTAATAGTAGAATCATAGTAGGATTCCGTTATACCTGAGCTCTCACAGGTTCATTCGCCTAGACTGCTTTAGACCTGAGAGGATCCACCATATGCGTGGTGGTAAGAGCTATCTCACTGGTCAAGTATCCATGAATTACACAAACCTCTCTCCCACCTGCCACGAGTATGACTCAGGGGATGAATCCTTGGTGAATGCCATTCTCGACTGCACCTCCAAGTCTCACCAATACGAGCTTTACCTTATGCACTGGTTTTCTATAGACTATGTCTCTCCGCTATGGGCCAAACGGAACTTAATTTTTGGTTGCGCCTGGTAACTGCATGCCACGAGTATAGACTTTCCGCCTACCCTACTCTTGGTAATGGTTATCACACCCTCCCCTTCCTACAAAAATGACTCATATTGACAAGGACTTTTGGTTGATATATTTATCGTTGCTCAATTTTAAGATTTCCTTGGGTTTCATTTCTTGCTATACTTACTTCAGTAAGCACCATGGTTGGGCGCAGTGATAGTATGGTTATCACTAAGGCAGAACTGGCTTGGTTATTTAATTTGTAATGCACGTTTGGAAATAGCAACTTGTTTATGCTATAGCTTACGCTCTAGGCAGGTTCCTTTACGAAGAAGAGCGAATATATGAGTTAATCCAAAAATCAATCAAAACTCTGAGATTTGGAATAACCTAAAGAATACCTTAAATCTAAAATGAACTAACAAAGGAAAGAACACCTCCAAAGCCCTATATAGTGCCTCCCCCAAGATACGTCACAACATCCAGATAATTCGATAAAGTAAAATTAACCAATCACGGCTCTTAAGGCTAACCTGCAACCAGAAAGATGGAGTAAACCTCCTATACCACAAAAAACGAACTGAAGCAAAAGAGAACACCAGCTGTTGAGACCATAACAGACAGAAAGAAAGAAGCAGTGGGCCTACAGAAGAGGCTATTAACAGGATATGAAAATAGGAGAAGGGGAGAGACAAACAGGGGCTGGCAGGAGCCAAGGAATAGTGGTGCCCGTCACGCCGATAAAGTGACCTAAGGCAAGAAGGAGTGGGAGCGACCACCATAATGGGCCCTCAGGACTTATATCAGTAAGACCTAGGAGGAGGCTAGATTGCTCTAGTAGCCAGGAGGGGCAACTGAGGATAAAGTAGCTGAAAGTAACATCCTCATCCCCACAGCCTGGGCAGAGGGTCAGATGGCCACCCGATTACCAGGCGAGGTGTGCTGAAAGTAGCTCATGTAGGAATGCATCTGGTTAACATGGCCCACAATGAATTTCCCCAGGCCTATGAATGGGTTAGGCGATAAATGCCTAGAAAGGTCTTATTAATCAGCCGGGGGAGATCTAGTGAGCTAGTCCTATAGGAGCAGATTATAGGCCTTCCAGCGTAGAACACGATAGCACAGGTCATGGCAGGATCTGGTGTGAGGTGTGGAGGAAAGGACAATAGGCCAGTCTTTATAAGACGGGCAAAGGAGAGGGAGCACAGGAGTGCTAATGCTAGATGGAGAAGAGAATCAATAGGGATGAGTGTGCAAACTGGTGGGGATGGAGTGGGAGTTCACCAATTCACCTGCATGACATTTGTCGGTAGAGACCTACAGAAGTGGCTGGAAGACGCTGTTGCGTGAGAGCATAGAAGAGAGAAGAAGTCTGGAGTGAGCAAGGCACCAGATGCCTGGCAGAGGGAAGGCAGCGTCGCCAATAGAGGGCAGCCAAACAGCATCAGTACTTGGCCAAGGTGGCAACTGGGAGAAGGGAGGCGGCTGCGGTGAGAATCAGGGTGGCGTTAGACTGGAAGCGGTTAGTGACCTACCGCTGAAACTAGTGCCAGAAGACCACCCTGAAATCCACCAGGGAGCGCGCGGGGACTAAGAGGTCAGCCCCATAGATGCGGATGGGGAGCAAATGCGAAACAGTCTGCCTATGATACAATTGCAGGGAGAGGGCAGCTTATGGGGGGGAGAGCTACTAAATAGTAGAGAATTCACCCTGGGGAAGACAGAGACGGCAGCAGAAGTGACTGTAAGTCGAGAGATAGGTGTTGAACCAGTAGCCAAGCCAGTAAACCTGGGACTGAAGGGAAAAAAGGAGAGAATCAATAGCAATAGGAGAAGTAATCAAAGCTCCATGATGAAGTTGAGTCCTCCCATGCATCAGCTCAGTCTTAGTGACGGAGAAGGAGACGCTATGTCTGGAGGCCCATGGGCTTCAGCTAGGTATAAAATGGTTGCAAGGAGTGAACATTGCCCCAGTAGGAAGGAAAGGCCAGAGTAATAGCAAAATCATCAAGGGAAGAAAGAATAAGTCCTCTCAGGAAAGAAAAATGTATAGTAGAAACATAAATAAGATAAATAACCAATAACAAAGGAGAAAAAGGATACCCTTGCGTGGTGCTCACAGAAAAAGGAGAAAAGGTTTTAGGAGATCCCTGAAACAATGAGAAGCAGGTGTACCTAGTGAGGGAAGACCTAAACCCGACTACAAGGTAGTGATTAACTCCATTACGATGGAGGGAATGATGCAAGAGGTTAGGGTTAACATTGTCAAAATGACCCTTGATAGTGAGAAAGAGGGTTGATATCAGGAGGCTTGGGCGTTGGAACTAGCGGAAGGTATGAAGCAATGTGGGACAGGTGTCAAAAGAGGAAAGACCAGAGGGAGCAACACTAGGTGTAGCTCTGAAGCCAAATAGCACATGCAATCGGTTCTAGATCAGAGGCAACTACCCATTCCAAGATCTTAAACAAAGTCATGCAGAGGACAATGATGCGGACAGAAGAAGGGGAATTATAGGAGTCCTGACCAAGCTTGTCCAAGATCACCCATTCACTTTCTCCAACAAGGGAGAGTGGAGGCTGAACTGTAGGAGCAGGCCAAGAAGGGAGTTGAGGATGAGGGGTTAGTTATAAGGACCTTTTCGCTGACAGAGTAGGGGATTGTATCGGGTACAAGCGCAGAAGGAGAGGATTAGCAAGTGAGATGGGATGCCGCTTCCTTAGGGTTGAGGAAGGGGTAGTCCCCATAAGGATGCAAGATAGAGGGAAAGGAACAGGGAGGGCGAGGAGTGAATAAATGATCGAGGTGGGCGTAGTTCATAGCCTCAAAGGTATCTGCCCCTATGAGGGTAGGGAACTGTGTGGTTGAGCGACCAAGAGCCAGCCTTGTGATAGTCTAAATAGTATGAGAGGTGGTAGTCCAGAGGAGGTTGGACAAAAGAGCCCTTTTTGCAGCCATAATTGCTTTCAAATACACAAGCTATGAGAGGTCAGGGGCATCCTGGCTGGAAGGCCTTGCAGTCAGGGCGTGAGGCTACTCTTGAAGCAGAGTGGAACTCCCTACATAGTTAGGAAAGTAATTGAGACCACCAAGGCGTTGTAAGGAGGGAGGGACGAGATAAGGGTGTATAGTGTCAGGGAAGAGAGGAAAGGTGGAAAGAATGACCCTCAAAACACATGCCTAGAGAAGAGGAGGTAGGGAGAGTTGGGGGTGAGAGTACCAAAAACACTAGGAGCTCAGTATCCAGAGCCGGCCATTCAGTCAGCAGCCGCTATCGGTTAGGAGCCAGTGGGACGATAGAAGGATTCACAAAAGTAATAAAAATTGGTACATGATCAGAACCAGTAGAAGGGAGGGTAGTATACCAAAACGGAAAGTAGAGAGTAAAGGTGGGGGAAACAAAAGCTAAATCAAAGACAATGGTGCTTGATGTCCCCCCCAGATGGAAATAGGTAAACACACTAGGGCTGTTTAAGACAGGAAAGCCCAAGGCAGTAGCTCTCTCCGCATAGGGGAAGGCATTTGATAATTCTTAGGGAGAGAACTCACTTAAACGGTTAACAGAAGGTAGATGAACATCAAAGTCCTCTTGGGTGAGGACAGGTAAGTCAAGGGAAGGAAAAACCATGAAAGTGGGTACCTCGTAATGAGGGGAAGAAGGGGACACCTATCTACTAGAGGAATTAAGGATCCGAAAGTAGGAAAACGAAACCCCCAACGTAGTCGAACAGGGAAAAAGGTCTAAGCCACTGACATCCCCTCTCCAAGAATTGACAGGGAGTATGATACCGGACCTTAACAGGGTAGCCGAAACAAAAAAGACAACCCTAGGGGAGCTAGAGGATAAGGAGGGTTGGTTAAATGTAGTAAAGCTACGGAAGGTAGGAAGTGGGACCTTCTAAAGAGGGCCCCTTTAAATAGTGTGGTTTTGCAAACAAACAACTGAGGGTGGAAGGGATAGCCCCACAAAGGAATGAAACAAGGAAAGAAAAACTTTCTACCTCCTAAGGCTGTTGTCCTAAACAAAGGAGAGAAGTGAGTGTAAATCAGAGGTGGAGGAGGATAGATGGACATTAGATATTAGGAGACAGAGCCCAAACTATGATAGGAGGAAGGAGTTGGGGAGGGTCCTCCTAGCAGGGAAGGTCACCATACCTTGAGGGTACATGCCTAGCATGGGAAGAAGGGTAAGACGGAGGGGGCACATCCAGCTGAAGGCCAGAACAAACCTCACAAAATGCCTTTGTTGTTCTTTTTTTCATTTTTTTTTTTGCATATCATATAATTACTGGTTAAAGTACAAGAACTTTGAATGCATCATTGGATATGGCATAAAGAAAAATTTAATGTCAAAACTCCCGCCTCACTGCAGGGTTAAAAACTCAAACTTTCAGGACCCTCTGGTATTAGGCTAAACACACATTTTACCCACAATCAAATGAACACATGGCTGCTTAAGGGGACAATAGGTTGAAAGTAAGAAGCAGGAATGCAGGAAAGTATAAGAAAAACCCCTGGTGAAATCCCAAATACTTCTCAGCAGCATGAAGCAGAAAGTAAAAGAAAACAAGCGACTAAATAAACGCTTTTCTAAGAAGTAAGCATAAAAGAAAGAGTAATGCTAGATGTGGGAAATAATAACCTAAGGAAGCCACTTCACCCAAAGTAAAACCAAAGTAAACGACCAACAGGTAATAGTTCAATACTATGAAGGGGCCTTGAGGCCTTGCGACTGTGGACATTAGTCTCTAACAGAGGGGATTCTTAGCCTGGCAGAGAGATGGATCCACCTATGAGAGGAGGGTGGTAGTAAGGGTACCAGCTTAGGCAACTATTGGAGGAGGAGGAGGTAGATAGAGGCAAACACCAGAAAGAGTCAACCAGTGAGACATTGGCTCCTACTTTCCAAAGGTAGTAGAGACCAACACTGTCGACGGATGTAAATACTGTAGTTGTACTAACTGAAGCTTTCCACACTACCATGATCATAGTGCGGGGGCCATATTCACAGGACGTCAGATACTGACAGTGCAGACTATACACATGGTCAGAGCTGTTGCAGACCGTGCCCATACTAACTGAGTAAGCAAACTGAATGCAGAGCGAGTATTGGAAGGAGAAACCATCATCCCCTAGGAACAAGCACACCAGGCGAGACTATGAGAAAGGAGAGAGGTGACAGGGAGAGAGGTAGCAATCACCTCACTATAAAAAAGAGCCATGATAGGGCGGCGGAGGGGTTGTAGAAGTATTGTGGGAAACACACATCGTGTTGAGTTTCCAAACACGAGGAGGATAGGAGGTGCTGAGCCTGTCCCAACAAGAGTCAGACTTTTTTTTTTCTTTTTTTATATAATATGTTCATTGATAAAGTACAAGAACTTGCATGCAGCGCTAGTTATAGCATCAACAAAACCTTAATTCCACCAATTAAAAACAAAGAAAACTAATACTACCACTTTCTCCAACTCAGACAGGTAACTACCTAACTACCACAAATGGCCACATTACGTAAGGATAATCCATCCTAGGAAATATACAAAAACCAAGCCTTAACAAAGAGAAGATCCACCTACCCTAACAGGAAGGGGCGGAAAACAAAGACCCGCCAGGAGACCAAAGGACGGAGGTGGCTACCAGGGGCTGAGGAGAGGAGGGGCCAGATATCATTATATGTGTGGGGAAGTTTACCTGAACATCTGGGGGTATGAGGCTAGGTAGAGGAAAAGGGTTATAGAGGACAATAGCTGGTCGTTAGGGCCAATCTGCATGACACCTTGGAGGTTGAGATCAAGGGTCCCAGCAGTGGCGAGAGAGAACGGGATGGTATGCAAGAAGTCTTCATCGTGGTCCCTACATCAAGGGTAGAAAGTCAGGGCTTCTGCAGCCAAGGAGGTGTGTAAGGCCAGGAAAGATCTTGTGGGCCCGCATCTGGTAGATGAATCCTGCCATGAACTTCTACAAACACATGAAGGGGTCGGGGGAGAAAGAAGGTTTATTGGGGTAGTAGGGTGAAGGGCGGTGCAATTTGTGCTAGTCTTGGATCAGGTATTAGTAAGCACGACTCCTTAGGGCAGTTTAAGCAGCTCGGGGTTCAGGAAGGCGGGGAAGTCGAGAGGTGAGTGGAACAAAGTCAGCCTGCGCAAGGGGGGCGAAAGACAGGGAGCCTAGTAGAGGGAGGGCAAGGTGAGCCATAGCGTCAACTGGAAGGTGGGATGGACTGGCGAAGAGGGAGAAAGGGATTTTCAGTGGAGAGGGTTGACATGGGCTTGCAGGCTAAAAGCGAGGAGGGCCCAGGAGTCAGGAGCCCGGTGCTTAAGCAGGGATGAAATGTCAGATGGTAGCTAGCCACGGGCCTGATTGATCAGTGGAAGAGTGCAGGTGAGCCTGAGGGCAGCTAGCAGGCGTTAGAGGGCGCAAAGGGCAGTGAGTTGTAGTAGACAACTCTCTAGTGAGAGCACAGAGAGTTTAGTGGAGTAGAAGCAGTTGCTGACCCACCTCGGTATATGGTGCCAGAAGACATCCATGTGCCGTATCATTCCCCTAGAGGGGACCATCAGGTCAGCCGCTTATGTGAGGATAGAGAGTACAAGGGTACCGGCCAGGCGGTGACAGAGGTGAGGTGAAAGGCCAATCCCTGGACGGGACACTCTGCGAGCCGTAGCAAAAGCTCGCTGGGCCAGCCCCGGGTGGTTGGAAAAATGGGTGGAGGTTGATAGCGAGGAAGTGAGCCAATAGGCTAGGCACAACAGGGAGGTTGCCAGATGGAAAACCTGCTAATCGAGGTGGATTGGGTTGGCGGAGGGGGACCCTGTTGGAGCCAGGTGTGTCAGGAATGGAGTCCTGTCTTTGGAACTGAAAAGGGAATATTTCGCACTGCTCCACAATGCTTGATGTGGGCAAATGCTACTAGCAGCAACTGAATGTTGCCACAGTAAGACGAGGAAGCCACAGTCAAAGCAAAATCATCAAAATAGAAAAGTATAAGGCCACTTATGAGGGAAAAATTAAGTGAAGAATTATAAATAACAAAGAACAAAGGAGATATAGGTGAACCCTGTTGGCTACAAACTGACACAGAGCAACAAATACCAAGGGAACCCTGGAATAAGTGACGACTGGAACGGCCAGTAAGGAAGGACCTGACTCTGTAAATATGGCAATAGTTCAGCTATTTAGACACGAGAAAGGAAGAGAGGAAGTTGAGATGGACACTATCATAGTCTGCCTTAATGTCACGGTAGAGGGTAGATACGGAGAAACTATAGAGTTTGAGAGCACGAATTGTATGTGAAAGGCTTGTGACAACATCGAAACAGAGGTGAACAGAGAGGGAGCTGGATTGGTTTGAACCAAGGAGGCCCAAGACCCTAGTGACTAGGGAGAGATGAGAGGCAACTATCCTCTCCAAGTTGTTTGAAACAGTTTCATGGAGGACGATAAGCAGGAAGGTGGCTTGCGTATCATAAGAGGGTATACCAACTTTGTCCAGAACAACCCCATTTGCCTTCTTGAGGAAGCAGGGTTGAAAGCCGTATAGGAGGAGTGGAGACAGAAGTGAAACCAAGCAGAAGAGCATGGTGTGGTATACTCTTCTCCACACCCCATAGGGAACTGTATCACGGCCAGGGGCTTAGGAGGAGGAAGACGCTGCCAGGGCAAGGAAATTCTCGTCATCAGACAGGTTTGGGGCATCAGCTTATGGATGGAGGATGGCGGGCGAGCGGACTAGTGGGCCTGGTGTGGAAGAAGTGGTCCAGTTGGGCCTGGTTATTAGGTTGTGAGTTGTAAGCCTACAGCACGGAGGGGAAGCGTGTGATGGATGTCCCTAGGGCCAGACGCTTGGTAGGCCACAGGGAGGAGGGGGTAGCATTTAGGAGGAGGGATGTCTAGGGGGCGTTTTTTGCCCTTTAGATTGCCCCTAAAGTAAACAAGCCAGGCCAGGCGGGCAGCATATACCTCGTTCTCACAGGAGGAGGAGGAGCAAGCATTGCAGGCAGGGCAGTAATTTTTATTCCCTATGGTGGAAAGGAGGGAGGACCTCTAGGGCTTGGCCTTGGGGGAAGAGCGTGAGGGAAGAGTGTGGTTCCAGAGTACGCCAGAAACGGGCCTAGATTATGTATTGAAATATGTAGACAAATAGGAGGCGGTGGGGAGCGTGGGGGCAGGGGGGACAACTACCTCTTCCAAGGAAGGTGACAGAGACTCACCATCAGGAAGAGCCCAGTTGGGCTTTGGGGTCGAGGGGGCATATTTCCCATGCCTTGAAAAAAAGGACAATAGGAACATGGTCAGAACCAGATGAGGGAAGGTGTGTACTCAGGAGGAGAAAATGGGTGTTAGCCCAGGAGAGGCAAATGAGAAGTCAAGAACAGAGGGTATGGCCCCGCCTGGTAAGGGGAAGCAGGTGTAGACACCTGGGCTATTGAGAAGCTGGAAGCCGAGTTCCGCACTAGCGAAAAATAAGGAAAGGAAACATTAAGGACACAAGGGGAGTGTTCGCTGAGTGGGTCATGAGAGGAATGACAAAGTTTAAAGTCCCACAAGGTCAGGATAGGAGAGGCAACAATAGGAAATACCTCAATGGGGTAAATCATATGGGTAGAACGGGTCCTTGCTGGAAGGGAGTAAATATTTAAAACCTTGCAGGGGGAGAAAGTAAAGCTAAACTGTGTGTTTGCCTGGAAAAAATCAAGGGACATAATGTCCAACCTCACAAAAAAAAGAGGAAGAACAACAATCATGGAGAACAAGAACAGGCAAAGATAACAAACAACATGTGGTTAGAAGGGAGAAGAATTAGGTGGGGAAAAGGACTAGAAACCTGCAAATGCAGGGGTGCGTCCTCGAAAGAATTTGGGGTTCTGGATGCAAACCAGGGATATAGGGGAGGAAAGCTCTACCAGGGAGTTGAAAAAAAGAAGAAAACACATCCTAGATAACCAGGGAGTTGTGTTGAGCAAGGGAAAGAAATGCCCAGGGTGTAGGCCCTCATGTAATAGGGGTGGAGGTGTGCGATCTATTACAGGGCAGGGCCAACCGAGCCGCAAGTGACCGGGAAGTGTCAGGGCACCTCCTGGGTGAGTGGGACACCATGCCGGAAGGAGGACCTGGCAATGCCAGGGGCGGCAGAGATTGGCCCAGGGGGCCTAGTGGTTTTGAGGTCCAATGGGAAACAGAGGATAGGTGGTGGTGGAATAGAGGGGCGCGATGCGGAGGGGGGAGGAGGTGTGGTTGAGGACCTGTCAGGGGCAACGTCCATGATGTCCCCATTAAGTGCAGTGAGCTGCTGATGATAGGGGGTTGTTGCAGTGGGCGGCCTAGAGGGGCAATCCTGATCCTGAGCTCAGTCTGTGACTTTGAAATTAGGGTACAAGGGTGGAGAGGTTAGACTGCAGTTGAGGACTGCTTTGGTATTCTATTGTTTAGGGCAGGAGGGGTTAGTGCATCTATGGTCAGCTTTCATATGGTGAAGAGAGCAGTAGGGACAGATGTGGTGTGGAGGTTTGCAGCGAGGGGCTAAATGGCCAAATGAGCAGCAGTTATGTGATTGTGTTTAGGTGGAGGTGGACAAGGCCCTCTCTGATCTCCGGTTTTGAGAGAAGAGACTGAGCGAGCAGATAAGTGAGGGAGCATGTTCTGGGGTAGTAGTGACGACCACATAGCTGGAAAACCTTAGGCAAAAGGCAGGATCCCTATTGAGGAACGTAGCAGAAATGATCAGGGTAAATGTGGAGTTCATGATGGAGGTTGATAGGCGGGCAAAGTGGTCTTCTTCAGTACCAGGAAGCCAGGAGGATGCCGTCGGAGTGTATGTCTATCTGAACCACTGTCAGGGCAGGCCTGAAGGGGAACCAAGGGTTTTTTCGCAAACAGGGAAGGACTGATTAAGGTGCCTGGTAAGGCCCCCTGAATAGCCAGCAAAGGCAAGGGTGCGAACTTGGCCATTTTAAGCCAGTAGGGGGGACTAAGCCTCAGTCATTGACTGACGCCTTAAAGCAGATCAGAAGGGTAGACTTGGCATCAGTTAGGACAGAGGGGACAAGGTCAGGGAGGAGCCTGGATATGAGTACAGTATCCTGATAGGGAGCTGTGGAGTAGCAGGGGGCAAAGAACCTCCAGGAAGCATTGGGTATAGGGAGGACAGAGGACGGCTTGAGTGGCTGAGGGGTGGGGGTGGATGAGGGTACATGGGAGGTAGAGTTTAGGGGCGAGCAGCAGCAGCTACTTGACCAGCAGAGAGAGGGGGCAGAGCTCGAGCCTTCTCTTTGTTCATTTTGCCTAGCAGCATTTAGACATAGGAGGGGGAAGAAGTGTCGTTCTCTGTGAACTGGTCTCTGAGAACATAGGGATCACAAGGGGTATAACCAGGTGGAGAAGGAGCCAGAAGGGTATGGTATGGGCCAGGCTGACTTTGGGCCCTCAGATGGGGGATGGGGGGTGAGGTAGGAGGTGAGAGTGGGTGGGGGCGAGGTGGGGCCAGCGTATCCCGGTATGCCAAATCGCACAATTCACAGCGGATAGAGGCAAGCGAGGGTACAGAGGGCTCATCTCGGACTGAGAGAGGGGCAGGGCTGTAGCTGGTTGAAGCTACAGTGGCTGAGTGTACTTCAAGCTGGACGTCCAGTGGGGAGATTGCACCGAGGGCACCCCAGAGGAGGGGAAGGATGATGGTCTCTCCATAGGAGAGACCCATAAGGCCAGAGGGGGAGAGAATGGTAACATGGTCAGAGGAGAAGTTGATAACCTCCTTGGTCTCGCCAAGAACGTAGGTAGGGAACCTATTGCTAGGGGGATATCGACAGTGTAGACAGTGGCCAAGGGAGGGCATGAAGCAGAGGTAAAGATGAGAGAAGGAGGCGGGTTGGCTTGCGCCCAGGCTGGGCTTAGGGAACACTAGGACCAAAGTGAGGCAGGGTATGGGTTGGATTGTGAGAACTGAGTAGACTTTGACGTAGTGGTGCAAAACCTATGGGCAGAATAACTGGTGAAGCACAGCATATCCTAACGACAGTCAGTCAAGCGGTACTCATATTGGCACTTTCCCCGCTACCCTGACCCTTGTCACTCATGCATGTTAGTCACACAATCACTATTACTCATAGTGAGTAATACTATGATATCAATCAGCTGACTCCTATGAGTCCACTGCGTATTATCCTAAACCAACTATAACTTATAAAACAAGTCATGTGCGTGGAAGTGGTCATATGCAAGAAACCCATGACTCATAAGTTGAGTCATGTCCGTAGCTCATAACTTATATAACTAACAACTGTGATTTATGAATACGATCAACTAATTACAATATAAATTATGACACCAAGTGTCTATCATCTATAACCTTGTGTCTACTAATTTGTCAGTGAGCGAATTTCCTGAAACCCTTGTCACTCATAACTATGAGTGATGTTAAAATCCTGGGCCTTTAGTCACAATCCTGACATTATGTCTGCAGCTGAGAAAAACATTTTCAAACAAAGACTTGTCCCTGGCCTACTGTCAAGTAGACATGGAAGTCAATATCACAGTTTAAACTCTGACGGTCTGTAGCGATTCCTCTATACAAGCGTTGAAGTAAACCTGATCAACTTGGTCAATCGGCAGTGCATCCAGTGACTACATTGCTCCCCCCATGAGTGACCCTACTATGTTGGGTATATGGGGGGTGCCGATAGCCAATAGTGCATTAACCACCTCAATCTTCATAAGATGGAATACCCGCTGAGTCCTGTAACGCTACTGAGTAATTGTATAGAGTCTGGGCTATTATTGCTTTTCTAGTAAAGCTTTTTATCAGGACCTACTGCCGTATATACCCAAGTCACGGAAGCCCTTTCTGAAGGACTCCATTGCCTCACATAGGGATATTGAGTACCAAGAGTACCTTAAGAGTACCTACTGGTGTCAATACTAGCAAAGTGGCATGGTTAGTAACTGCCAACCCTGTAAACATCTTGCGGACAGTATCCACGGGGTTGGGCAGTAGTGACCAATAACCTGTTAAATGACCCCCTTCCCCTGTGCGATTTTGCATGGGTTTTGGCAACTGTAGACCATTACTCTGATGACTCGAATTGTGAACGCCAGTGTGCAATTTTGGTATTACGCTACCAATACATCCCCAATCACCTGAGGGTGTCTATAGTCTAGTTTCGGATTTCATTTAACGTTAAAGTAGTTTAACTTGGGATAACTCTTTTTATACACTAAGTCCAAGGTAGGGTAACATACCCTCATTGTAGACTAAATTGCACTGGAAGAATGCTTAACACCCATTTGTGTTAGCTCAAGTACTGGTATAATATATCCTTTATTTACTAAAGGTCCAGAGACCTTGATGCAAGTGGTTATGCATCTGTAGAAGGCCCTACAGACACAACTTTGCTTAACCTAGCATCTTAAATCTTCTATTTAAGCTGGCACTGCAGTTACCCTTTGTACCTGTCGCAATGGGTTGAATTGCCCAATCAGTGTACCCTACCTAACTCTGGTCCAAGGTTACTCAGTCTAAGTGGGTTACCTTAACTGATGTTGCATCTAGGTTAGACTGTCTCCCGGGTTACCTTACTTACCTGTGGATCAGGGTTACCCTACCTAGCTGTGTTTCCCTATTCCTTTGTGTGACTAAGTACCCTTTCTTAGGCAAGGTACCTATAGGTGTCATGTCACTTTTGCAGATATTTTATACCATTCCAGTACAGGTCCTTTCAGGACTACTGTGTCCTCTGAGGTTCTGTAAGCTAAAGAAACTGATCCAGGGTTATTACACTACTGACATCTTCTGTAAGTCAGTCCTCAGAGTTGCCTTCCTTCATTATGCAGTCTACTCTGACCTGCAAGTACTATTTACTAGTACTCAGCTCATATCTGGTGATCCCGATATTTGATCGGATATCGTTTATGAGATTGCAGTCATGCTACTCTAGCACTACCTTCCAAAATCTGGAACGGTTCCTATGAATTTTCTTCCACTCCATAGCCATTTCATTATACCAACTACTGGACGAACAGTTTGATGAACTTGGCCTTGGTACTCCCATACCATCTACTATCTACCTTAGCGTCCACTACCTAGATATGTTTTGCATAAACAATGTCTAGTACAAGTACCTCCCTGGCCAGGCTACCAAGAGGATATATCTGATGCAGCTCTTGTAGTACAATAATGAAGCCAGGGTGGGTTGTCCACTAGGCCTCTAGTACCAGCTCATATGCCTGTATTCCTATTTTTTGGTTATCTACCAAGGGGCCAAATGTCTCGATGTCCACCTTGTCCATAGGTCGCTTAGTGTGAATCCTTATTGAATTTAACATAATATGATCAGTATTCTGTTTTTCAGCCTTGGGTAGCATCCTCCAGGGGGAGATTCTCCAGATTTGTAGTCTCTATTGATCATGCTATTTCATTTATCGCTCCTGAGCCCTATATAGTTTTTGTCCAATGTCCAGCCAAGTTCCTGCTTAGTCTTTTAACACGAGGTCACTGTTTGGGGATATTGGTTGATGATCAGATACCGCCCTGACTAGTCAGTCTTGGAGTCAAACCAATAGTTTAACTAAAATGGGGATACATTTGAAGGCATGGATACGAACCTATTGACGGCCTATTTCGCTAGCGGTAGCAATGAAGCCTAAGCGTGTTGCTGGTACGAACAGTAACTCCTTAAGTACTGTTCCTGTCTCTGATTAACCTTTTCAGTTTGACTACGAGTCTCAGGCTAGAAAGGGGTAAAGACCTGGAGTTTGATTTTTGAGTAACTCCTTGAAATGGATCCAAAACTTAGATGTGAATTCATTATTGTGGTCACAAATGATGGATTCTGGAAGCTTATACAATTACCATACTTCCTGGAAAATATAAGAGCAGGTTCCTTAATGGTTACCTCGGTAGCTAGAGGGAAAAAAAAATGCCATCTTTAAAAATCTATCAAAAAGACCCATATCTTTGTATACCCCTCTGGCACCATTCAGGCTACAATGAAGTACAATAATATTACTTTCAATGCCCTCTTAGGTACCTCAACCTGTTGGAGTAACCCAAACTTGTTATGTGTAATTGTCTTACTACATGGACAAGTATCACAGGTACGCACATATTCCAATAGGTGGTTTTCGATATGGGACTAAAAATGTGGGCCTTTACTTGGGCCATGTTCTAACAGGTTCCCTAATATCCACTGATGCTTGAATCCTGTTCTGCCTCCATGATTGTGCAGATCAATACCACGACCTTAGGGAAATACCATAGGTTCTTATTGGTGATTAGCACCATCTCTTGCTCAAACTGGGCGTCCATAGGCGTTCCTTTCTCTGCGACTGCCTTTAAAACTGCAAGGTTTGCATAGTCTTTTACTGCCACTATCTTTAAGATTTGTTGGAAATAGGATTGCAAACGATATTCCCGGCAGGTTAGTAGTATCGGGGATGCCGGAGGTTACGTTCTTGTTGAACGTGATATTGCCCTGGAGGAAAAGATGTTTATAGTATTGAAACAGTCAACCTTGCCAGGCAGTAGGCTCAACCCTCCGATAACGGATCTGCCTTGTTGTTCAGCCAACCCAGCCGGTAAACCACCTTGAAGGTAAAAGGCTGCATGCATTCTGCCCAACAGTACTGCCTACGGTTCATAACTTTTCTACTATTAAAGTACTCCGAATTCTTCTGATCTCTATATACCACTATTTGGTCCCCAACCGAGCGCACAAGATGCTCCCATTCCCCTAATAGAGCTACTATGGCTCTCATCTCCTTATCATGAATGTCACAGTTCAACTCTGAGGCAAGAAACTCCTCCTGTGATAGGAAAATTAATGCCACTTTTGGTATTCAAAGAGTTTGGAGAGCACTGCAATAAAAGCAAAATCACAAGCTTCAGTTGCCAACTTATATCAATTGGAGTCATCACAGTGTGTCAAAATGGGACTGGTGGTGAACAACTCCTTTAGATGTTTTAATTACCGCTCACAGGCCACAGTTTAGTCCTATTTGACATCCTTCTTCGTAAGATCTCTTTGCGGTTTAGCTACTTAGCTAAAACCATCTATGAACCATAGGTAGAAATTTGGAAAGACTCTAACATACTGAATGTAACTCATATTCTCCTGAGTCTTCCAATCCTTGATCTCCTCAACCTTACCGGTCATTATAGATATCCCATGCTCAAACGTCTTATAGCCTAAGAACTAAACTTACCTTTGGTGGAAGGTGGACTGCTTAATACTTAACTATAGACTAGTGTTGAACACTCTTACCATCATCTTTCATAAATGCGAGACATGTTCTGCACTTCTCTCTGTTTCTAGTTGGATGTCCTCTAAATAGGCAATGATTCCTGCATCATAGATTTCTTGAGAGAGATTATTTATCATACTCTTGAAGGTAGATTGTCCTTTACATAGCGCGATAGGATTTCAATATAGTCATAGAGGCCATGGCTACTCTTAAAGCTGTTTTTGCATTCCTCACCTGGAGCCATACACACCAGATACTAGCCATTCCTCTGGTCCACCTTGGTGAACACTATAGCCGTTCTGAGTCTATCCCTAAGCTCCTTGATCTTGCGGAACTGATACATCCACTTTAGAGTAATCTTATTGACGCCTCAATACTGAATGCATAACCAAAGTGTACCATTTGGCAGGCGGACAAAGAGGATTAGGAGACGAGCATGTGAACTTAACTGCCGGATCATTTCTTGTTCCTCCATTTCACGAATATAGTTATATAAAACATCTCCGTCTCCCTTGCAGAGAGGGTATAGTGGCCATGAGGGTGGCCGATTCCCAATTTCGAGTTCTGTCTTATGATCAAACTCTGTAGGCATGTGAAGGGCTGTAATGTTTTCCAGACTGAAAATATCTCCATAATCCTTATATTCAAGAGTAGATTAACAAGGATGGCCTTTCTGTCTTCCTCAGAATACAAAGCCATTCCCAATAGATTTACCCTACTACAATCTACGGCTAGTAGTTTTTTACTTGTGATAAATTCCATATATCGCTTTAAGACTCGAGAATTTGTCTGATAGTACTTAGAGCCCTACTTCTGCATACCTTTAATACAAACAAAATCTGGGTTGTGGTATTTCAACCACGATATCCGAAGATGCCCATCAACCTTAATGTCAAGTATATCTCCAAGGTCAAACCTCATGTCATTCACATAGTCACCAAACTTCATTCTAACTGTCTTGGTATAATGATTCCCAGACCTAGGAATCTGGTTTCCACTTGCATCAGCAATTCAAGTCAGATATTTCCAACAGATACATCATAGCTGGACCTTCTTGACTAATAAGGTACTTAATATGGAACCCTTAGTGCCTCTACCTAACAGCAGTAGTACCATTTCACTACTCCTCTGCTTTTGAAAGTTCCAGTCCAAATACACCTTGATATTTATTGACCAAGTCTGGTGCGGTGGGCCTGATAGCCTCAGCCGCTTAGCTTGTCTTTCTTGCGGACCGATTTTCTTTGCTCAAGTGTTATGATATATTTCTCAGTATAATGAATATGGTTTACCGTGTTTACTATTATGCCAACGAGATTTTGGGTATTAAACCCTCTTCTGGTAACTTCCAAAATGACCTTTCATTGCTACTCAAATCCGGCCTGCTTGACGTACATAAGGAACATAATCTTAATCCAACCAGAACATTACTCTCCGTATACCCTAGGTAAAGTAATGAACTAATAAAATAAGAAATAAACCTATGCCATAGCAAAATACAAACCAAATCTCTTACACAATCCTCTCCTGCAGTAATGAATCAACTCTGTTTTCTTGCATGGGGGAGTGGACCCACTTAGTCCAATTTTCCTTCCTTTCTAACCTTTTTCCTCTAGGCCTAATTGTGAGGAGATGCGGGCAGCCTCTCTGGTTTCTTTGGTATTGTGAAGGTGGCTCACCTATTCACTACTGTCAGTATCCAACTCCAGTATCATAGCTGCTCTGTAGAGCTCAGTAACCATTTTCTCATTCGGTGGATCCACAATAAATCGATCTTTTGGTAGATTTAAAGTCTCATGCCCAGCTTGTGAAGCCAGTCACTCTCCAGCTGGTTTGATGGACGGTACAACTCGTTCATGAGCAGTACACTGTCTCCAATAGTATACTTCTGTTCCACAATCAGACCTTTGCTTCAGCCAGCTGTCTGTGTCAGTCAAGCTTAGTGGAAAGGTCTTGAGTCTTTTCTCATACTGTGACTTGTTAATCTGGGATGAGTTAGCCATCACCTATTGAGCTTTGTAATGACAATTCCCAAGACCTCACTTATTCTTTGGCTCTGACTTAGTTGCATATCTGCACTTTTACCAATGCGAGCTTTGTCCTTAGCTCAGATCCCGTGATTATGTACCTGACCGGCTAACTGAAGGAGCTATTTGACAAACTGATACAACTTTGCTAGGTTCTAATCCGCGTGTTCTATTAGCAAAGAGCGCGATCCCGATATGAGAGACTGCTGAAACAGGACTCTAGGCCCTTACGAATACCTGTCCTAGTACTTAACTCGTCACCGGAGTAGAATTAATTCAGCCCTTAAAGGTTCATATTTGCTGATGTGTATGTGGATTCAATTAGACTATTTCTTTGCGAACCCTTCTAGAAGCACAATGATCAGGCTGACTTTATGAATATTTGACAACTTGCATTGTGCCGAACCGTGTAACCAAAGTTCCACCTCTTAGGTCAATCACTACCTGTGAAGCCGGTTACAATTGAACCCTTTGTTTAACAACCTTTGCGGT
This sequence comes from Tuber calosporum, assembly GCA_003316355.1. Classification (NCBI taxonomy): domain Eukaryota; kingdom Fungi; phylum Ascomycota; class Pezizomycetes; order Pezizales; family Tuberaceae; genus Tuber; species Tuber calosporum. The sequence goes on along the minus strand of QFET01005216.1, from coordinate 6,273 downwards.
TTCTTTCGCTTAGAGAAGGATTTCTTGTTGGACTTCCGTAGGTAGTCCATCAAGGTTTGACACTGGTCCTTATGCTGTCTCTTCTTACCCTCATTGAAGTGGAACCTTAGTGGGCCAAGCAAAAGGCTTAGATCATGGAGGAAGGAAGAGTAGTAGTCGCTACTGAATGAGTAGTCGACATCACTCAGTTCTACCCCTTCGCTGACCTTCCCACTACCTGGTAATTGCTTATCACCGCCTAGGCCGATGTTTCCACCACGGAGTACCCTAGGTTCATCATATCTGCCCAACGGATCCTTAAATTAGGTAACCTCACCTCAGCAGGTAAGAATCCTTGAACCAAACAAGGTGAGCCTGTAGGTTATTATGTTGTAAGAATTTGTCCACACCACGCTGAACTACTGATTTGACGTTTAGGCCTGCTTGATTATTGATATGGTCTTTCTACACAGAGTAACGACTATGGGTCCTTTTCAACTTTGGACCTTAGGGAGAATGTTTTTGTCCTACACCAGATCCCTTTCTATATTGATTCTCATGGTAGACAACATGCCCAGCAGGTTGTTACAATCCTATGTGGTATGCTACTTTTGCAACTGGTAAATACTTCTCTTTGGGTTGGATGAATATGACCGGGCTATTGTAATAGTCCGGTATGGAGCGTGGCGCTAATCTCAACCACCAGGGTAGCAGTACTATTGCAACGAGTAGTACTAGGCGAGTTTCCACTATTGCTCTTCAGCCTATGCCTACGTTGTCTTGATAGCCGAACCCTATGGTTCCTATCGCACAACGCAATAGAGGAGTGGAGAGGTAGAAAGGTAAAGTAATTGTATTGGAAAGAACTTAGATGGTTGTGTGAAGAGTCCTAACTACAGGTCGCCTAGATGTCCTTATATAGGCACTCTTCCCTCAACCCTAACCCTGGTGACTCATACCTGTGAGTCACACGACCTCTATGACTCATAATGAGTCATTATATGAAATCCATCAGCTGACTCCTCAGAGTCGACTGCGCCGCGTGCCAACCAATCATATCTCATAAAATAAGTCATGTGCCCTAAAGTGGTCACATGCGCGAAACCTATGACTCATAGTGTGAGTCATGTGTGAAAATCATTACATCATATGACTCACAAATGTGAGTCATGCGCACGATCAACCAATCACAACTCAACAATGATTGTACCAGTGTGCATCATGTGAAACCCCATGACTTCTAATCAGTCATAGTGCGAAATATAACAACCTCATGACTGATAACTATGAGTCATGCGAAATCCTACCTTGCTTAGTTACCAATCGTGACACAGGTCCTCCCGGATCCTACAAATGGGGGACCATAAGCCATCGCTATATATGGTGCTGCTCATGGAACCTCTGTCCTCATAGAGCTGGCGGTTGATGTTACAGGAGGTGGTGGTGCTGTCTGGTAGACAAGTGGTTTGGATTTTGTGGTGAAGCAAGTACGGGAGTTGCCACTACCACTGCTGACACTTGTTCAGCTTCTATAACAATCACTTGTATAGTTGGCACTGCCAGAAGGGTAGTAGCCACTGTTGAAGATCTTAGTTTCTCTGATTTTTTCTCCTTCGTCAGTCCCACAAGTCGTAAAGATCTCCGTACAGTGTCATAGGAGCTCTAACCTCGGTTTCCAGGATGCGCTCCGTCTTCAAAGACCAGGAGGGAAAACCGCGACAAACAGGGGCGGTTCCTAGACGCGAAACGTTGGCTGTAAGTGGTGTGAAATACATGTGTCACTCTACCGCGACCAATAGTTTTCCAAAATGCGGTGCAAACCTAATGGTTCTGCTCTGGACCTGGGGAAGGGGTAGGGCTTCCGCCAGGATGATGTTATTGGCGGATTCAATACTGCCTCATGACTTCAGAGGCTACTGGATGTCCTCTAAATTGCTTTTCTGCGCTTGTAGTATAATGTTTTGATAGCTGTAGGCATTTGGTACCTTCCTTACCCAGTCTTGGGCTATGTTGATCATATTAACTGGGAAATATACCTGCTTGTCTTGGACAAAGCCTTCGAGTTGTGACTGAGCTTTGCCAAACCTTTGGCTGACTTGATAGAGAATGTATTGCTGGAAGACTTCATAGGTAAAATGTTCAAAAGTAACAGCTTCAGGAACTGACTCATATCCCACCACCAAGGCATTGGGTGTAATAAATGTTATGAGTGCCCTAGGATGGCAGAACAGCATCAGTTGACATTCCTGAGTTACCTCAATAGGTGCTGCTTCAAATAACTTGATTAACCATTCCCACCTCTATCCTTGAAGATCTGCTATAACATCATAGTCTAGAGGAGCCCTGGAGGAGGTTGTGGTAATACATTGTGAGTGCATAAGAGACATTTTAGATATAGTACTTTCCACCCTGGGCTACTTGTTCCTAACAAGGTTTCCAGTCTTGTAAATATCAACTAAGGGGTTTAGGGGAGTAATAATTCTCAGGAGAGAGTATAGCGAAGAGCTTAACAATATACTGTAACAGGAGCACCCTGTAGGAAGATGGATCCTAAGGTTGCGACCTCACCAAGTTTCAAATTAAAGTTTCCATAAGTCAAAGATGTAGATACTTAAATCAAATAATTTAACTTAAGATTGTTAAACTAAAGCTTCACTGCATTCAAATTCTTCTTGCAAGGATAGATGGTAATTAGAGTAGAGTGCCCTTCGCATTTATTCAAATAGAATTAAGAAGCCAAAGATACTCATCCCAACTCTGATCATAATTTAGCATCCTTCACCTCTTAGTATTTATCAAGGCCATGCTCCCTTTGGGACAGCTTCGGTAGTCTGCGTCTCGCGCAGACAAGAAGAGTACACCAATCCAATTAGTTCTCTCCAAATCATCTCAATTATGTCTGCAGGAGAGAAAAAACTCTCCAATCGAAGACTACTCTGTGGCCTACTCTCAAGTAGACATGAGACTCAATAGCACAGGGAAGACTCTGATGCCCTATGGTTATTCGCTCTATACAAACGTTATAGAGAACCAGCTCTACTTGGACAAGGGCATCTATTCTATTAATCACTAGGCACCCCTGGTGAGAGTCACTATTGTATTAGTTACCTGGACGCTACCCATAGCTAATGATTCGTTAACTACCTCAACCGTGATATGATAGATTGCGCACAGAGTCCTGTAACGTGCCTCAGTAATGTTATACCATCTAGGCTATTGTTCCTTTTCTGGTATAGTATTTTACCCAAACCTACCTCCTTATCTGACCAACTACCTGACACGCTTTTTGCAGGACTCCCATACCTTCCATAGGGATATTGGGCACCTAGAGTACCTTATAAGTACCTGCTGTTGTCATACTAGCAACTTTCCCAGGTCGGCCAAATCCCACCCCTCTATATATCCTGAGGAAAGTGTCCGGTCAGTTTGATGGCACTAACATATATTGTGTTACATGATCCCTTTCAAAACAGCAATTTTATCTGCGTTTTATCCACTGTAGACATTTACTACGCAGACTAAAATTCTGAAAACCGGTGCAGGATGGTAGTGTTAGGCTACAAAAACATCCATAAGCAGCTGGGCTGCCTTTAGTAGATTTTTCGCAATTCATATAACCTTAAAATAGTGTAACCTAGAATCAGTCTTCCCATATGCAAAGTCTAAGGTAGAGTAACTTGCCCTTATCATAGGCCCATTTCCATGATGATCCCGCGTAAAGCCAAATTAATTTGAGGCACGTATTTGTCTGATACCTCCTTTGTTTACACTTTCCAAGCAGACTATAAGGCAAGTAGGTTTGCAGATTGAGGAGACCCGAGGGCCTCTTTATCACTTAACGGTTTTCCTTTGATTTCTCAGTTACCCTGCCCAACTGGTTATCCATTCTAGCTCTGGCAGCAGTTTATCCTACCTAACTCTAGTCCTTTTTAACCCTGGCTCATGTGGTTACCCTACCTGACCTTCGCTCATGGTTAGCCTTTCTAGCAGGTTACCCTAGTCAGTTTTGGATCAGAGTTACCCTGCCTAACTGGGTTATCCTACCTTACTGACTCCCTATGTACCCTTCTTTAGTCAATATACCTATGGGTCTCACCTGAATTTTGTAGTTGTTTTGTACGGGGTCTCTCTAGGTTCTCCAAGGACTACTTGTTGGGCTGAGGTTCGGTAAGGTATACCAACTGGTCGAGGGTCATTACATCTACCTGACTGTGCTAAAGACCATAGTAAGGATGGAATCATCAGTTGATGTTAATTCGTATAATATTTAGTGTAGTAGACAGGTCATGGAAGTAAGGAGAACTCTGGGGAAATATGCGAGATGTTAGCAGGGATACCAAGGGAAGTATTATTTGTTTTTTATATACGATATCTCTCTAACCCAACGGATTATTGTATATGAAGAAAGTACACAATGGGGTATTTGAGCAAGAATCCTTGCAAATAAGGGAAGTACTAACTGTGAGGACAAAATTATAGAAGAGGGGATTAGTGTAATGACCACTTAATCAGTTGGTATAGTATAGTGAAGCTAAGCTCAGCCTGTTGTCCTGCGAGGACATTGAGAGGAACAATATATTACGCCTGTAAAGTGATTTGAAAACAATATGCACTTAGACTGAGCAAAGGTAGTCAGGCACTCAGTTAGGTAGAGTAACCCAGCAAGGCCAGGTAACTCTGGTGCATATTGGAGTAGGGTAACCTGCTTAGGCAGGGTAACCTTGAGCTAAGGCTGGGTAGGGTAACCTGGAAGCAGATTTGGGTAGAGTAAGCCAGTTAAAGAGGATAAGCACTTAGCTAGAGTAACCAAGGATGGGTAGAAAATAAGGTAAGCGGCGTAGGGGCCTCATGGCATCGTAGATCTATGAAACCTCCTGATTCACTGTCTCCTCAGTGAGTGTAAACAATAGAGATGTCACTAGAGTATTTATCTGAACATAAATAGGTGTCATATCGACTTTCAACGCGATTTGGACAATCAAGAGAATAATTTCCACCCCTCGGTTTCATCATATGTGGAGGCAAATCTCCTGTTACCCTACTTTAATATTATACTAGATGCCAAACTCTACTATAATCACCCCGAGGGATTTGGCTGCGCAATAGCTGACACATGCATACTATTAGTATTGATACTACTATGCGCTCTGAGGGGGCAGTAGGTACCTTATAGCCCTATCGGATGCATTGGAGGGCTTCAGAAGGGGACTATGGGAGTTAAGACATACTTAAGTATATCTAGACATATCCTACTATTTAACCAACTATAGTCCAGGCGGTATATCATTACTAACGTTACATAACTCCAGCTGGGTTCTGTTGTATCATGGTTAAGGTGGTCTCTAAATGGTAGGTTATGTGTAGTGGCCATTTCCCCCCTCTGGGGAAGACACTTATACAGCGTGGTACACAGTCTCAACAAATGCCACTGATAGGCCAAGTAGACAAAATTGACTTTATTCTTTGCATATACTAGAATTCCATATGGCTACTGAGTCTCATACCTAGGTATGAGTTCAAACTTATATTGTTTGTTGGCTATTGACCAGACGGCAATCTGAAAGGGTTTTCTCCCAGGGAGATATATTTAAAATACTTTGCAGATGGCCTTGCAGATTGAACAGACTTATCTTATCCAAGCGATGTACAAATCCAGCAGTTTATGCTGGAAGGGTAATGTGTCCGAGCAACTGCTCTAGGACCCGGGTGCTCTTTAACAGTTTCTGGAGGGATAAGTAGTGTTTGCTTTATGATTCTACTTAAGTAAAAGTGAACTGTAGCCGACTTGGATAACTAAGTATCCTCAGTAGAAGAAATGAAATTTAGTGAAGCTATGGCTTAACGATATCAACTTTTGCCACTTGCCTGATTTCTTGTATCTTTACCTCCCAGGAATTTTACTTTGAGTAATTTTGTGCAGTCATACTCTTGGGATCCATCTTCCTTCTGGCTGCCCCTCTGACAGTTTGCCCTTTTCTTAAGTTTTCTCAGCTACCATGTTCTGTATTTAAAGGCCCTCTAATCCCTGCAGGATTCTGACTCTCCAGCCTCACTGGACTATCGACTTTTATACTTCTAGTTAAACAGTCACTCTATTACTTCCAGACCTTTTATCTTGTCAATTAAAGACCTATCCCACAAGCTTTACCCTCCATCCTAATGATATCTTTCGAGTCCCTTTAGGATTCTTGAAATACCTTGGAGGAGATTATACTTTTTTAACCTAGCCTCCAGTATCCCTGTAATCTTAGAGAGACACCTGTTAACCCTGTGTCTACCTTGACCCGGCAGTAC
>QFET01005207.1:0-35284 GCA_003316355.1 Tuber calosporum | reverse complement strand
ACCTGGGTCTGCAGTTCTCCACTCCCACATGGACCATCTGGCTTTCCTCGCCAATGAGTCCTGTACTGGACCCCCCCTCTCTGAAGCAGGTGCCAGGCACTACCCTCACCCTCATTCAGCACAACTGCCTTGGGAGCTGGAATGTGTTTCTGTCTCTGTTCAATAGCCTTAAGGCAATGCCCACCCATCCATACTTGGTTGCGCTGCAGGATCATGCACTCTTCCAGGGGCGATAACAAATATTTTCCGCTTATAAATCTTTTTCCCCACCTTTACAAACGGCGCCAAACCTAGGGTGGCCGTTTATGCGTGCCTTAGTTTCATGCAAGTTTTTACTCTACTACATGTTTTTTCGACTGGCTGGACCTAATGGCAATTGATATTCACTCCCCCTCAGGCATCCTTACTACAGCTTGTCGGGTCTTCCGCGTTTACAATGATAATTATAACACCGGGCACTGATCCCCAACCCGTACAATTATCCCATCTTTGATTTTCAGGGAACATGCTTTCCACACCCTCCTGGTATGGGATTTGAACCTCTATCACACTCTTTCCGACCCTCTAAGGGTCCTTTCTGATACTGAATTTAGTCTTTCTTCCCCCTACTTTGACCTAGCCTCAGAGCTATGCTACTCACTTATAAATACACCAGGTGTATTCACTAGGTTCCCCTTCGATGGCACATTCAGACCTGGACTCTTGGACCTGGCCTTCGCATATCCCTCCCTTGCCCCCATTGTTAGTTCATGGGGTATCAGCCTCCCACTCACTGGCTCTAACCATGTCCCAATCACAATAGTCCTGTCCACGCTATTTCTACGACAGCCTAACCCCACTCCTAACAGAACCAAAACAGATGGCACATACTCTCCCCTCTCATCAAGGATCTATCTGTCCCACCTTCTCCCCCGCTTCCTACCTCTGCCTCACTTAGTTCTTGGTTCGACCGCCACATGCGCAACATCTCCTCCCTCCTTGCCTAGCACACTACAAACAACCGTCCTTGCTTCATGTCTAAGCCATGGTGGACAGCTGAACTATCACAGCTGTGCCAAGCCTTCAACAAAGAGGTAAGAATATCACGCATGTCCCCCTCCACCACCCTATCAGACAGTGCTCGTGCCTTACGCCTCACATATTTGAAGGTCCTAATAAAGGCCTAGGCATCACATGGATCTCTTTCCTCACCTTCTTGGACTCCAAATCGGTGTGGGCTGCCCGCAGGACCGCTGGCGGGCGCCCCCCTGGTCGGTTCCCCTCCTTTTCCAACCCCACGACACCTGTCGAAGTCAACACCTCCCACCTGCATCACCTTTTTCCTACTATTGACCCCCAATCCTCGCCATCCATCCTGCGACCGTTCGTGCACTTCCTGCCACTTCAGAAATAGGAAGTCTCCCTCGCCCTCCACATGTCCTCCAACACCTCAGCCCCTGGGCCCACCCTGTTCCCCTCTGGCATATGGAAAAGGATCAACAACATTCACCCCACCTTCCTCACCTCCCTCGTAAGTCCCCTCCTTACCTATAGCTTCCACCCCTCCTCCCTTAAAAGCGCCAATGGCATAATCCTCTCCAAGACTGGCAAATCTGATTACAACTCCCCCTCCTCCTTCCAAGTCATTGTCCTCCTGGAAACTATTTCCAAGATTCCGGAAAGGATAATGGCAACCGGCCTTTCGCTAATGGCCCTCACTGTTGGCCTCATCCACCCAAACCAATATGGCACGCTCCCCAGCCTCTGCACCTTTGACGCATGGGCTCCCCTCACTCAAGAGGTCCGCCTGCTGCAACCTGCAGGCCTCTAGACCTCTACCCTCTTCCTTGATATTAAGGGAGGCTCTGATAATATTTCCTCTACTTGTTTATCTTGCCTACTTCGGGCTAAAGCCGTATCTCCTTATATGGTGTCTTGGGTTTGTTCTTTTTTAACTGACCTTAAATGCCACCTGATTTTTCAGGGCTCCCTTAATATTTTCTTACCTGTTCAAGTGGGTGCCCCTCAGGGCTCTCCTATCTCTCCTTTGTTATTTTTAATTTATCTTTCCTCCCTGCAATTGTCTATCCAAAGGGGATTATCCTTTCTTATGTTGATGATTTCACAGTCCCGGTTGGGTCTGGGTCATACCGGAGGAACACACAGCTTCTTCAACACAACTACATCCGCCTCTGCAGGAAAGCCACCCCACTTGGAGTCTCCTTCTCCATCCCCAAAACCGGACTCATCCACTAGCAAACTCCTAGGGATCGCTCTCCCCCCTAATTGGCCACGGTCTCTCTCGCTTGGAGTCTCTTCCACCCCCTTCCATAGTCGGATGGCTAGGATACTGGTTACCACCCTGGATGGAAACCTCCACCTACTTCCTCAAGAGGCTAACCCTCGCTCTGGGGGCCTTAGGGAGCATCAAGCAACTCTCTCCTCCTGACATAGGCATAGTCCCATACCTGGACAGCAGACTGGCCATGGGCCTTCTGCTACTGATTTTCATTTACGGAGCTGACCTCCTCATCCCCAACGGTGCGATGATGGGTAAGATTGAGGTCTTTTGGAGCAAGGTTCAACTATAGGTCACTAACTACTTCTCATCGACTCCTGTATCTATCCTTCCCTATGCGGCTTGCTTCCCCCCTCTCAACTCACTCCTCCCGAATCGCCGCAGGATGGCCGCACTATGCTTGGCCTACCCCCCTCCCGAGATCAACCCAGCCGCAGCCCGGCTGCCACCATCGTTTCCATCCTTCTCGAACTTTAGGGCAGGGGACTCCTCCCCCACCTCCTTTGTGGCCTTAGGGCCTACTACATCCCCCTCCACTGGAACCAACCTAGGCACATACCCGCTATCCGCCATCACCTCACAATCGTAGGAATGTGCCACCTCTTGGTTAAGGTGGCACCGGCTAGTTCAGACTCCCACAGATAAACTCACACCTCCTACCGGGCACTGTTTTAGCTCCCCCTCCCTTGATCCCTAGTGCTGTCTCCTACCAATTGATGAAGGAGGAGTTCAGAATGGACCTCCTGACCTATTGGACTCTCCTGTCCCCACCCCCTCCTTACCAACAGTACAAGCCGTCCCTATGCCCACATGCCTTCATGGGCCTCCACTGCTTCACAGCTGGGCGCATGACCAAATGCTCAATGGGAAGAGTTATCTTTCTGCGCAACCCTCATGGAATGATGCCGATCGCTCTCCCACCTGCCCTACCTCCTACTCAGTGGACGAAACATTCAAGCATGCCATTCTCCACTGCCCCTCCAAGTTCCAAGAACGCCAGCTTTTCCTTCCGAAGCTCTCTAAGATGGACCACAGCTCTCCACTTTGGACCGACCTGGACATGAACCTTGGTCTTCCCTCATACATCCGCGCTACATGCACGAACTTCCCTCCCACCATGCCAGTGGTTTTTGCTACTGCTTCCTCCTCCTCCACCGACTATGACTCACACTGAGTGGTTTAAATTTCCTGGTATATCTTTCCTTTCAGTGTTGATTTCTTTTGGTGTCAATTCATTCTATACTTTCTGAATTAGTCGCCATTGCTGGGGCCGATAACTGTATGATCATCACTAGGGGCGAACAGGTGCGGTTATTGCTTTTGTTTTGCATGTTTGGATTTAACATTTCGTTTATGCCATAGCTAGCGCTCGATGCAGGTTCCTGTATGTTAAGTGGGAATATATGATATAACCAAAAAAAAAAAAAGAAAAAAAAACCTAACCTTGTGCTATCATTAAGCAAAGGAGAAGAGATCTTATCAATATCATAAGTTTTTACTCAAAATATTTCCCTACGAGCCTTCCTAGACAATGTCCGTTTACGAAGAAACATTTAAGTCTATATCGATTCGCCTACACTTAGAATCAACTACCCTTAACAAGTGATTCATAACAGTCAGCTGATTAATTTCATAGTATGGCTGAATCAGAGTCATGCCAAGAATGTGACTCATACATATGAGTTACATGTTTTAACGTTAAGGGACTTGTGCTTATATAAGTACTTCACGGCGGCCTGTAGTGTGGTCATCCACCGTCTCCTCCATATACCTGGAGATTGAAATCTCCACACCACAAGTTTCATCACCAACCTTCCTCCTCCCCTCCCTATTCCCCTTTAATGGCTATTCTGCCTAGAGGTGTAGGGGGCACCTCATCCTCTTGTCCCGCTTGCTAGGTAATACCCTCACATAGGGGTTCGTTTCAGTTATATCTTATGATTTCTCCACACCCTTTCTTTCCACACTTTCGCAAGGAATTGCTTAGCATTTATATTGTTTGCTAATGCTCTAATCATGTTTACGGTTGGCACTAGCAGTACTGGACGCCCTGCAAATATGACCCCTGCTGCTTCGTGCCTTTAGCGAGGAACACCGATGGTTAGTAGGGCTACGGTCAGTCTCTCATTTGGCGGTTCTCATTCTACGATTCAGGATCGCGCTGGCCATATTAAGCCAAGCCTGCTGTCTCTAGTGATTACCTCTCCCTCCCTCCCCTCTCCCGTCGGTTGGATCGGCTGGCACCCTACTGCTCCCCCTCACTTTGTGATGCTCTGCATCACACTACTGCTCCCGGAACATTTAACACCGACACAAGCTTTCCCGGTTAGGCTCTTTCATGGTATTCCACGGTCTACTTACCTGTTGCTAATTCTAGTTGGGTTTCTAAGTAATGGCTGACACTACCAGTCGCATATGATTATAGGTGGCTCCCGGTCGTGAATCTCTGTGGGTATTGAGATTGGTTTTCGATTGTGGCTTCAATTATTTTGTTTTTTAGCCGTAGTCTACATCATAGGTTTTCCTTATGCTTTACTGGTTACCTATTTCTTACTTGTACCTTGTTGTTTCAGCTAGGTGTTTGTTTGATTGAAGGTAGGAATCTGCTGTTAGGCTTATACCAAGGGGTGCTCTAAGTGCGGGTTTTGATCCCTGGGGTGAGGAGGTAAGGTTTTTTAAACGCATATCTAGCGCTGCATGCAAGCTTTGTACTATAAACAAAGAATATAATATGAAATAAAAAAAAAAAAAAAAAAAAAAAAAAAAAAGGGCCTGATGTTAGGTCTCCCTGTCCCCACACCCTTGGATGGGCCCTTGCAAGGACATGGCTGGTCGCATTCACTAAATGTGTGACTACAAGAGCAACCTGGTTTTTCATACCTCCAGGGCCACGATAGTGTTGCTCAACTTCTGTCCACGTTGCTGGGACCACAACGAAGACTGCCAGCATGCCATACCCTCCTGCATGGCCAACTATGATACCCGCAAACACCACCTAGAAGCTGTTATAGGGATAGGTGCGGAAGACCCCATATGGTTTTCTATTCCAGTTCTCCGCAACCAGGTCACTCACTTTCAGGAGACGCAGATTGGCTGACCCCCGGACATGCTGCCTTCCCCCCCCTAATCTCCGCCACCTTTGGTTGCCCCTACCCCCTTAGGCTCCCATGCCTGCTCACGTAATTTCTTCCCCAACATCTTAAAAACTTGCGGTCTTTCCTTACTCGCTGGCTTGGATTCGCTATGCTACCTGGGCTGGTTTTTCCTTACTTGAGTTTATATTACGAGGTGTATGGACAGTTACCTGTCTATCTGGAGCTTTGTATGCTGTTAGTTTCCATTGTGTTTGGTTTTTGGGGTTAAGGTTTTGTTTATGCCATAGCTTGCACTGGATGCATGTTCTTGTACCTTAACAACGAATATATTATATAAAAAAATAAAAAAATAAAAAACAAAAAAAGTAAAACACCAGCCTGAAGTTAGGATATTGTGCCTCACCTCCACACACCCGGAAATTGTAATCTCCATACGAGGATTTTCATCACCAACCACCTTCCTCCCCCCCCCTCCGCCTTTGGTGGCAATTCTGGCTATGGGTGTTGGGGGACCTTCCTCCACTCGTCCCCCTTGCTAGGGGATACCCTCTCCCCTAGTTGTCCTTGTTGGGTTCATCACACGATGTCTCATCTCACTCTCATACCACGCTTTTACTATGCCTAGGTTGAGTATTTGCACAGTCGGCAACAGCTATTATCATGTTTACCATCCACACAATTTGTACCAGACCACCCGCTAATAGGGCCACAGCTAGTTAATGGCTTTACCGAGGAACTCCACTGCTTATTATGGCTATGGTTTGTTTCTTACTTGCTAGTGCTCATTTTATGATTGACGAAAAGAGGGGGCCATGGTCTGCCTAGTGTACTGTTTCTTGGTAATTGCCTCACTCTCATTCCACACTCCCGTCGCTTGCAACGGCTGGAACCCTACTGCCCTCACTAAAGTTGTGGTGCCCGGCATCACACACCTTGTCTGGCAACTTTTACCACATTCGCAGGCCTTCCCCGTTACACTCTGTCCTGGTATTGCACAGTCACCTTGGCTGTTGCTAATGCTAGTTGGGTTGGAAGATATGGCTGCTACCATTAGTTGCATCTGGTTATAGGTGGCTGCTGGTCCTGTATCTCGGTGAGTGTTTGGATTTGTTTCTGTTTGTAGTTATATTTGTTTTGTTTTTTGCCAGAGTCTACATCAATGGTTTTCCGTATGCCTTCCGGTTTACCTTGTTCTTGCTTTTACCTAGTTGTTCCAGATAGGCCTTTGTTTAGTTGTGGGTAGGAATCTGCGGTTAGGCCAATACCAGAGGGTCCAGGAAGTAAGCTTTGCGATCCCATGGGCCAGGATGTATGGCTATTCGACACCAATTCTAGTGATGCATGCACTATTTGTACATTAAACAAAGAACATACTATAGAAAAAATGAAAAAAAAAAGAAAATGTAAAAACAGATTGCAGTTAGGACACAAATGGTTTCCCTTATTTTCCTGCCCCTACATTTTGCACCATCATGTCAAAAGTGTACTCGGTTCCCACTATTGCTCCCACATCTCTCCTCGCTTAGGTCCTTGCATACCTTGAGCCTGCTCATGGCACAAGCAGGTCCCCATCCTACCCCTCTTTTCGCCTCTACTCCTTCACTACCCACAGCCACTGCCTCCACAGTGGTCATTCCCCCCCACCTCTGGTTCCTCTCCTCCATCCTAGACAAGACTAAGGAACTCATCAACCTTTCATCCTCCCAGGTCCCCAGTCTTTCCCCCTCTGCCTACAACGACCTCTCCACTGGGGAGATTACTATGATCCCACTCCTATCTTGCGCCCTTAGTGTAATTACTGCCCTCAGCGCCCAGCTTGGTTCTCTTTCCTCAGCGGTCGCACTCCCCAGTGCCAGCCAACCCAACTCCTCTCCCCTAGCAGATCCTGCGGCCCCCAGCCTCTCTTCAATCCGCTTTGAGCTAGGTGACTGGGGCCACCGTGTCACATTCGCTTCCCCTACCACCACTATTACCGCCCCCACCATTCCTGCGTGCCCTGGTACAACCCAGACACGCTCAGGGCCCTCATTTGCCCCTCCTACCTCTCCCGCTACCCCTGCCAGCAGAAGGCCACTCCCTGGTAATTCAGGGTTTCTATGATGATCAATTCTGTGACGCTGATACCTCCACCCCCTCCTATACCCAAATCGTGGTCGGGAGGAGGAATAGGAGAAAGTCTCAAGTAAGGTCTCCCTCTGCGGCCATGGTTGTGGCTGCAGCCGCCACCCAAGTGCCCCTGACTGCCTTCGACTCTGGCTCCCCCTCCCCTTAACCACAATCACATACCTCTCCACCCCCCTTTACTACAGCCACCTACAGGTTTTTTGCCCCCCTCTCCTCACCTGCCCTCCGCCTCGATGCAGCGGTCATATCTGCCCTCCTTCGTTACCTGGCCACCATTGTTCTATTTGACGCAAACTCCTCACACCCTTGTAGATTCAAGGCCTCAGTTAATAATCGAGGCTATGTCTCCCACACTGGCCTTAAAGGTCAGGTCCCTGCCCTCTCCTATGCCGCCTACTTTGACACCCTCACTGGGGGCCTCCAACAATAGTTTTGAGTTGGCTACAACCCATGCCTCCTATTCCTCAAGGCTCTGACAGCCGTTCAAATAGCGATCCACACTGTGCCCTCCTTCTGCCTCCCCGATAATGAAGATGACCTCTACTCCCGCCTCTCCACCTCAATCCTTGACTCCAGTGTTGTCCCCGCACTCTCTCCTAGGTTCTTTAATAGTCACCCTGCCTCACCCTTCAAGTACTCTTGCTCAATCGTTTTAACAACCACCCCTATTCACGCCTCCTTACTCCTCCCATACGTCGTTCTATTCTCTGCCAATTGGAGGACTGAGAGGGCCTTCTCCTCCGGATCCTACACACAGTGCCACAATTGATGGGCCTCTGATCATGTGGCACCCCGATGCCAAACCCCCCACCATCTGTGTCCTTTCTGCTCCCTTCACCAGACGAATGCCGACCACACATACTCCAATGCCTCATGCCCCAAGCACTGCCACACTATATCTGTACTAAATTGCTGCCTTACCTCCCCACCTCGCTGCCCCAATTGCAATGGGGACCACTCTGCCCGTGACCGAGACTGCCCATCTAGGCTCCCTCTTCACTCCCCAACCCCCCCTGGTCCCCAACTCCTGACAGTGAAGGACAAGATAGATGTCTTGCCAAACCTCCCTCCTGACTCCACAATTACCTCCTGCCCCACCACAATGCCTCCACCTCCTCTGGGTCCTGCCATTGACCTAACTACTCCCAGGGCCTTGAGGGCCGCCTAGTCCAACCCTAGCATGTCCAGGTCCTCCTTTCTGCATGATGCCCTACCCACTCAGGCAGTACTGGGTCCATTTCCTGCCTCTCGTAATCCTATAGGCCCTACCCAATAAAAGATCACCAATCACCTATCCCCTCTTTGAGGCTCCCAGGGCCTCTTCCTTTCTCTCCTTTGATCAACACAACTGTCTGGGTATTAGAGATGTGTTTTTTTCCTTTTTTAATTCCACTGCTGAACCTTCCTTTCCTGTTTCCCTGGTGTGAATCCAAGCTCCTACAGTTTTTCGAGGACGTGTTCCCACCTTTGCTACCAATAAGTCCTTCTTTCCCCCCTGTTCCTCCGCTAAAAAGCCAACAGTGGCTAGTTATGTTTCTTCTTCCCTACTCCCATGACCTTCATACTTCCCATTTTCTTAGAGAGATTTGACACTTAGGGCCTCAATTTCTACCTGATAGAGTGCCTGTTTGGGTTTTCCTTTTCACGCCTTCGGGTCCTAAACTTGTAGTCTGTCTCAGGCAGGGCACCTTCCTTGAGTACTATTTCACCTCTTGAGTTGATTCCCCTGGATATGTTTCCTGTTCTTTCCATGGGTCACTTCAATATCCACCAACCTTCTTGTGACCAGCTGCAGGCCCACTCTATCTCTCTATTAGCTGTTTCTTTTCCTTACTTCTCAAGTGCTGCCGAGCTTGGCTACCTGGTCTTGAATACCTATGGGGTCTTTACCTATTTTCCTTTGGCAGGTGGGGGCAGACCATGTTTGTTAGATCTTTCTTTTACTTCTCCTGTATTATTTACTTTTTTCTCCTATTAGAGCACTCCCATCCCCTCAACTGGCTTACACCATATCCCCATTTTGCTCTTCTTTAGACTGTTGAAATTTTCTATTTAATTTCCTTTGTGTGTATCGTTGATAATATAGAATATTCTCATACTTGGTTTAGGTTTCAGTTTACCTGTACACCGCTTACATTACTACAGCTAAGATATATATTTCTCTATATTTCACGCAATTGAACAGGTTATATTAGAAGATTTTCATATGTGTTTTATTATCTAGTGTTCGGGATTTTACGCTTGTTTTATGCATCTTTGATGCATTGTTCTTGGTCATATAGATCATATTCCCTGATATTATTTCCCTCCCAGCATCTCAGACTTACCCATATTATTTGGGATTTTCTTGGCAGGATATCAGGGTGAAACACAGTTGGCACTTAGGTTTCTTACTGTGTTTTCCCTATGTTTATCTCACCTGCGTGGAGGATGCACTTTTGTATAAATACGGCATTTACCACGTACCTCGCTTAGATAGAATAAGAACCAGAACTCCTTCCAACCTGCTCTCATACATACATTTCCTCGCTTAGCGTGCCACGGACACCCCTTTGTACTTCCGTAGTATTTTCCACATAGCAGTAACCATCGAGCCACCGGAGTTCACATTTTGAACATAGATATCCAGAAAACACACAACCTCCTCCAGCCCCACCTGGGCCTTGACTGACTGGGTACCCTCACGCCCCTATTTGAGGAGTTGATGGTATCTGAAGCCCCCCGCCTTCCCACCACTGCTTCAGTATCCTTATGGTTTGGCACCAATTTCGCTCGTGTTCTCTCCCTCTTCCGCAACCATACTCTCTTCTAGCGCACATCTCCTTGGGCCAAGTCCTGCCTGTCTCACCTCCTCTCTGTCCTTAAGAAGGAATACCAGTGCCCTGCTCACAGAGCACATTCTTCGGGCGCTTTAAGCAACATCTCTGCCGCCAGACTTGCCTGCCTTGTTTATTTTAAAGCAATAAAAAGAATTAAAATGGCCCACCGGACATCCCTCCTCCTCCTCAACGCCACTCCCTCCACCCTCTGGGCCATCAAACGTAAAGTGCTAGGTTCCTCCACAACTCGTGTCACCACTCTCCCAGTGGCCAACACCCACTAGTCTATTATTTACACTCTCCTCAATTATTGCTTTCAACTACATCCACCCCCCCTTGCAAACTCCAACCTCCGCCCTACTCTGATGGCCTCGAGTTTCCTTAAATGAGATCTCTGCTGCCCTCAAGGCCTCCTCTTTCTCCCCTGTACCAGGTCCTGTCACTCTCCCCTATGCGCTATGGAAAATAGTCCACCATACCTCTCCCTCCTTGCTTAATTCACTCTTCTGCCTTCTTTTCCTCACTGGTTTCTACCCACTTTCCCTCAAAAATGCCAATGGCGTGGTTCTTGATACACCTATCAAACGCCGGCCTCTTTCAGGGTCATCGTCCTTCTCGAAACAATCTCCTAGGTTCAGGAGAAAATTCTCGCCTCCCACCTCGCCCATGTCCCAGTGACTGTGGCCTCTTTAGTCAAAACTAGTGTGGCTCCCTTGCGGGCCATTCCTCCATGATGCCATCCCCTCTCTTGCCCATAGAATCCACACCTAGCACTGTGCTGCCCTCCACGTCTCTACCCTCTTCCTTGATATCAAAGGGTGTGTTGTTAATGTGGATCCTAATTGGTTCACGGTCGTAGTCTGGAAAAAACGCATCAACCACTACCTTATCTCCTAGGTCAGATCCTTCCATATTGGCCTCACCTAGTATCTTCTCTTCTATGACTCGCCAGGAATTATATCTTCCGTTTCTGTTGGTACCCCTCCGGGGTCTCCTGTAGCTCATTTGATTTTTATTATTTACTTTTCTTTCCTTCATTTTTCCTTTCCTAGGGGCCTTATTCTTACCTTTGTTGTTAATTATGCATTGTCGGTATCTTGTTTCTACTGCTGCAATGTTCAGCAACTGCAAGAGGTTTTTTTCATGATCAAGTTTTGCGGAATAACTCGCAATGTACCCTTATTAATCCACAAGCCGGAGCATATTGACTTGTACATTAAAAACAATTGGTTCTCTATTTGCATTATTCCCGTAAACTTGCATGGGCTGATCTTCTATCAGGCCAACTCTCTCTGGGGGCTTGGATACTCGCTTACCTCATGCCTTTTCACCTCCACTCATTTCTCCAAGCATCTTCCCCTCTCACAAGGCGCTATTGCCACTATCCTCTGTCTTCCCCCAGCAAGGGCTGGTATTTCCACCCATCTGTGCCAGCCCTTGTTGTGTTCCTTCTACACCCATCCTTACCTACCGGGCTAACCTCTTCATGCCATCGCGCGGTATGCTACGGCACATGAATCTCTTCTGGGAGCCGAACCAGTGATGTGTTACAAATAGCTTCAGCCATTACTGACTCTCTGTCCACTCCTTCAAGAGCTGCCTCCTAGCAATCCACCTCATATGTGCTCCCGTGCGTATGGTTGCCATAGTCAGACACATCTGCGCACCCCCAACTATCAAACCCTGCCGCAGGGCACCTCTCAGTGCTCCTTCTATCTCTCCTACAATCCCACTCTTCTGACTAGTGACGCCACCTTAGTAGATGTCTCAAACCCAATGTCACTCCTATCCACTGGATAACTGCTCCTCTATCATCTCCTGTCAGCACCCACCTCCCGCTGTATGCAATAGCCTACTGTATCCTCCGGAAATTGGGCTCCTTGTCCATCACCCCTATACCAAATGCAGATCTCGTAACCCTCCGGCCTCCTGTCTACCCACTCCCTGCAATACGCGCTGTCTTCACTTGCCTTTGGAGCCAGGCCCACCCGAGCCTTATCAACCCCTGTAGAGAGCCCTGTCCTCCCGCACCCTACAACCCCTACAAACTGTCACTGTCCCCACTTCCTTACATGGGCCTGGGCAATTTCATGGTGGGAAGCATTCATCATATGCGTGCCCATAAGAGCTACCTGGCCCACTACACCTTATGGGCCTCTGAGGGGGAGCCCACCCTCTGACTACGATGCTGGCATTATGATGAAGACTTCCGGTATGCCATACTCTATACCACGGCCACCGCCGCTGCCCACAGGCACCACCTTCAGGTGGTCAAGGCGATAGGCCTGACCGACCCCATCTCGTCCTCTATACAACTCCTGGTTAAGCCTTTGGCCTATTTACGTTAGACGCAGGTTGGCTTCCTTCATGAGATGCTTTTTGCGCCTTCCATCCTCCCCATCCTTTGGTCTCCCCCACACCCCCAGTGTCTCCTGACTGCCCGCTTTTTTCCTCCCCTTGTTCTTAGCACCTTGAGTTCTCATTTACTTGAAGGCTTAGTGTATGTAGGATTCCTTGGCTGGATTTTCCTAGCTTGAGTTTACTATAAGCAGTGTGTGGACAGTTACCTGCCCAGTTGGAGTGTTATGTGCCGTAGGTTTCCTTGGTGTTTAGTATTCACCCTTAAGGATTGGTTTATGCCATAACTGGCGCTGCATGCAAGTTCTTTGA
Source organism: Tuber calosporum (assembly GCA_003316355.1). Lineage (NCBI taxonomy): Eukaryota > Fungi > Ascomycota > Pezizomycetes > Pezizales > Tuberaceae > Tuber > Tuber calosporum. The sequence goes on along the minus strand of QFET01005207.1, from coordinate 22,298 downwards.
CTTTAACAACAAATATATAATACTAAAAAAACAAAGTAGCTTCAATTAGGTCTCAACATACAAACATCTATGTTCCATCATATGAGGTTACTTTACCTCTTTTACTCTCCACTTCTCGATTAGTGTTGTGCAATAGGTATCATAGGGTTCAGCTATCAATAGAACGTGGGCATACCTCTAAGAGTAATAGTGGACCTCCACCTACTACTACTTATTGCCATAGAACTCCTACCTTGGTGGCCAAGATTAGTGCCACGTCCCAGACCCGCCTATAAGGACGGCAGGGTCATATTCATCCAACTCAATAAGAAGTAGTTAACTGTTTCAAGTCCGCTAACAGCATAGGTCCGGTATATTTAGTTGAGTCACCTAAGCAAGACCTAACAACAAAACGGCGAACTCTATTGACAACCACAGCCACCTCACAGAGGGAGAAATCGATACCACAACACTCCGTCCGCCACTCGAAGAAGCACTCAGTAGAAACCCCTCCTGAAGTGAGTTACAAGGAACTGCAAATCTGGTCACCCCTGAGCCTGCCTGACCAGCCAGTTCCCTAGAATCCTAAACACAACGACCAGAATGAATTTCTATTCCTGGACCAGCAACTGGTGATGGTGGAGCTGTAATACAACTAGCAGGATTCACAACTGCACAGTGCCAAGAAATCCTGAACCTAATCGACAATGAGGAAGAAATAGCCAATAGCCGGACTAAGGTCGTGACACCCCCTCCTTCCCTGCAATCAGGACCAAACCATGAACCTTCTTGGTACAATGCCAATTATACTTTGAGGTGACACGATAAATACAACAAATATAACCCAAATCCTACCTCAAGAGCTTGCAATGGGACCCAGTAGCAAGCTGGATTACTTCCTTTGCAGAAGGACACAAAACAGAGACCAGGATTACTCCTGAGGAATTCGCTGCCGCCTTCAGAGACCAATTTGGAGATGTGAACAAAGAAAATGCAGCACTGAGAAAGCTTGACCGCCTAAGCCAAGGCAAGGAGGCAGTTATTGAATACTGTAATGACTTCCGCCAGAGAGCAAGGTAGGCCAAGAAGTACGAAAGAATTTTTAGAAGACAGTTCCTTAGACGAATTAACAGAAGGCTCCTAGACGCATGGGCAGCAGACCACATGGAGGCTACAAATGTCGATGCCCTTGCGGTGTGGGCAATTAAGACAGAAAACCACATCAATATGATTAAACACCTACAAGGGAACAACAGTACCTTTATCTGACAACAAGAAACGGATAGGAATCATAAATGAAGGTGGAGATCGACCAAGAATAAAGAAACCTGTGGAGACCCAATATATCTGGATGTGAACAATAGACGCCATAATGAACCTCTCACGAGCAGAATTTACCAGAAGAATGGACAACAACTATTAGCTTGGATGCCCCAGAGCAGGGCACAGACTCCGTGACTGCTGAAATGCAAGCGATGAGAAGGACTATAGCAGGCAGTTCAACAGCAAGACTAAAAATAAACGCTAGAAGCCATGTACTAATCTATGTAAAATGGAGACTAGTGAAGCACCTAATGACTAGGGAAATAAATAGATTCCCCATTGACAGATGGGCTGCGGGACAAGACAATCAAAACAAAGAAGAAAACGGGAACATCAACATGGCACTTGCATACACGGAAACTTGGAACAAGAAAAACACCTTGCCATAGTCAAAATGCAATTATATGGCAAGGACAACACAGGAATTATTAACTGGATGATTGGCTCAGGCTCTACAGAAAACTTTATCGATAAAGAATTCTGCCATCAACACAGCATACGAATGAAGAAAGCAAAAGAAATAAGGGAAACCTAACTTGCGGATGTGGAGCCAAGCGCTTTGGCACCTATTACCCATATAGCGGAGGTACTTATGGACATTGGGAGCCATAGGGAAGTGGCAACCTTCAAAATCGCATATTTGCCCAACCATGAGGCGGTTTTAGGGCTACTATGGTTATGAAAGCACAACCGCGAGATCGACTGGGAAGGCAACAAGATTGCTCTCAATAGCGAGTGGTGTACAATGGTATGCCTAGAAAGCTCTCGAGCGGCAGACTTAGTCTCCGAAGCAGAAGCCCTGAAAGAGAATTACACTATGCCATTCTCCAAGTTCTAGGCCAAAGATGTCAAGAAAATCAAAATACAAAGATGAAATGAAACTACAACGATTCCTACAAAGGGATCTGCAAGGACAGCTGGACACGACCTGTATAGGAGTCGAAAAGTCACAATACAGGCAAAAGACCAAAAACTTATCAATACCAGAATAGCCATTAAAGTAGAGGAAGACAACTATAGCCGGAATGCTCCAATCCATGGATTGGCAGAAAATCATCTGTTAACTGTCAATGCAGGGGTAATCAACAATGAAAAAAAGTGAAAAATCAAGGTAGGGCTGGTTAACCTGAGAATGTACGATTACACCGTTGAGCCAGGCAGCAGAATCGCATATTTAATATGTGAAAAGATTGTCTTAGGACAATGCGAATAAGTGGGGTAATTGGCTCTCACTATGAGAGGTAAAGCCGGGTTAAGAAGTACCAACAAACCCATCGCTGAAGAATCGAGATCAACAAGATCTTTCCCAGATTCTTCGGCTAGTTCTATCTAAGTAGCGAAGTGACCGGCATCCCCAACTGGGATTATAAGGTAAACAATCCTTGCAGGATCGTAGCAATCAATATCAGCCCTGAATTAGCCATCAAGGCAAATATAGGACAAGCAAACGAGAAGACACAGACTGTTGTACCAAGGGAATATCATCAATACCTGGATATTTTCAAGGAAGAAGAAGAAACTCAGCTACCACAGCTCCAGGCAAAGGTTGATATAGATATCAACCTAATGAAAGGACAAACAGTAGCAGCAAGAAATTGTACCCATTGGGAGAAAGAGGATTGGAAGAACAGAGAGAATACCGCGATGTCAACAAAAACCGAGGATGGATCCTAGATTTTATGCAAACGCACGATCACCAATCCTCTCTGTCAATAAGAAGGATTGCGAACTACGACTCTATGTGGATTATCAAGGACTCAATGAAGTTACCAAAAGGGATCCATACATGCTACAAATGATAGGGGAGGCACTGCATAGGCTAAGAACAGCCAAAATATTCACCAAACTCGATATCGGTAATACTTACCACAACATCATGATCAAAGAAGAAGACGAAGCAAAAATAACCTATAGACTATAAAATACTTTATATACAAATATATCGTCATGCCCTTTAGACTTAAGAACTTCCCAGTAGCCTTCCTGAGATGGGTCAACAGAATGTATAGCCGCTTCCTGGATATCAGTAGTATTTACTGCCTAGATAATATTGTGATATTTATACTCGGAAAACCTTGAACAACACCGAAGTCATATCAGAAATATCATGCAAGCCTTATGAAATTAAGGACTCACACTCAAACCTCTAAGTTTGAGCTTCACAAAGAACCAACAGAATTCCCGGGATTCTTCATTGATACAGATGCAATCAGTGTCGACCCCATCACCACCCCAGCAATATGGGAATGGAAACCACCAGACACCAAAAAGGCATATAATGCTTTATGGGATTCTGTAACTTGTATCGGTGATTCATAGAAGGGTTCAGCCGTATACCTCAACCCTTATATAAGCTCACCAAGAAACAGGTCAAATGGAACAGGAAGGAGTAACAACAACATGCATTCGATGAACTACACCGAAACCCAAGCTCTGCACAACTCCTGGTCCATTATGATAAGCCGAAAGAGATCCTGATAGTAACTGATGCATCAAAATATATATGCTCCTGCATATTATCCCCAAAAGCGGACGATGCAAAATGGCGACCATTGGCTTTGCGTTTGAAAACGTTGTCACTTGCGGAATGCAACTATGACATACACGACCAAGAGCTAATAGCAATCGTGCATGCTCTAAAAGAATGGAGAAGATATACAGAAGGGAGTCAACATCAAGTACTGAAATAGACTGAAAACAAGAACTTGGTACCCTTCACCACTCCAAAAGAACTCAATGACCGACAAATTCGCTTGATGGTAACACTCAGCCAATACAATATCATGATAGAATACCGATCTGGAAACGAAGGTGGCAAGCCAGATGTCCTAATCTGAAGAGTTGAAAACATCCCAGGAAAAAATCATCGTAGCATTCACCAGAAATACAGAATCCTGCTAACAACGGAATACTACTTTGAAGCAATAGAAGTGCTGAATTTTACAGTAGAGGATACCAGAATCCTGAAGCAAGAAAAACTGATATATATTGATAAGGGAAATCCATGAAGCGCGGGCAAGACGAGACAAGGTGATGAAAGGAGCTGCACATGGTGCAGGCCAGTTGAAGCAAGAATACCTCTCGATTCAAAGGAAATATACGGTCCAAAATAAAAATCCGATAAGGAAGAAATGGGTTGGCTGCACAGTAATCTACGTCAGGAAATGGTCTGTGCACAGGTAAGACAAATGGAGAATTACCATCAGCACAGAAAACCCGATCCAAATCTCAAGTCAGGCAATATTGTCTGTTTTCAACCAAGGAACAGCGGGACCACAAGAGCATGCAAGAAGCTGGATTACACGAATATCAGACGATTCAAAATCCTTACAAAGGTAGGCACAAGTGCCTGTAAAGTGGCATTGCGCTAACAGACTAAGGTCAACAACACCTAGCACACCTCAGTCCTTTTAACCTATCACAACGATCAATTCCGCTCACAAGGAGAATCAGAACCACCTGTAATCGAAATAGAAGGAGGACACAAGAGAGAACTTGCAGATAAAGCATCGATTCACGAATACAGTGAAGACGCCTACAATACAGAGCTAAGTGGACTAGCTACTGACATGAACACGACGAAACGTTGAACCCTGTGCAGAATTTCAACAATCCCAGAATTGCTATTGCAAGTTTCCATCATCAGAACCCAGGAAAACTGAGAATGGGTTACAGGCAAGATAGAACCCATGGAGGAACAACCAAAGGAACAAATGACCTTGGCACCGACCAACGGTAGGGGCAATAGCCACTGAGCTATCAGTTCAACCAGTCCCCGAAATACAAGGAAGGAGGAAAGATAAAAACAGGAAAAAAATTAAGCTGTTTTATCCACTACTTACTATCACGATGACTGCAACCCTCATCTAAGCGATAAGGAAGATTCTAATTAGTTTGCTAAACAACTAAAAAAACGCATATGACACCAGCCCCAAAAGGACAGGTACAGAATCCACTGATTCATAGACAACTGCCGTATACAACGACACGAGATAATCGATATAGGGTACTACCCGAGACGCACTGGGTAAGCGGCACGCCTGAAGGAAGATGGATGTACAAATAAGCAAGAGGAAGGAAACTTGAGGACATATTTGAGGAGAGAGGGGTGCGAAAATGTCGAAACTGATGCTAGTCCAGATGTGGGATGCCTGAAACAAAGAATTAATGGTTTACAAGACTAACTTGGCACCACCGAACCCATAATTCAGACCCAAAGACAAGATATGCCGACCGACCAGAGGAAGATTGCCAACCTAGACTAAACCATCATAATGGCGAACCTAATATTGGAAGAAGTGCGCAAAAGTTGACTGCACACCGAACATCAAGTTCGGATGTTGAAAAAGGAATTGCACAGGTTTAGGGAAACCCAAACCAGGATAGGACGTTGAGCCTGATTGTACTCAAGCAGATCATACAGGAGAGCTAATATCACAATTGGTGAGTAAGCAAGGTAGGATTCCACATCACTCATAGTTATGAGTCATATGGCGCAGATATTTCCCACTATGACTCAGTAGTTGTCATGGGGTTTTATATGATGCACACTAGTGCAATCCTTGTTATATTGTGATTGGGTGATCTTGTGCATGATATGATTTTCAAATATGACTCATATTATAAGTCCTGGGTTTCCCACATGTTTCCTCTTTAGGGTATATGAATTGTTTAATCAGTTTGGATTAGTTTAGTAAACTGTGCAGTCGACTCATAGGAGTCACCTGATGGTTTTCATAGTATGTGTCAAGATGAGTCAACAGGATTAGGGTTGAGGGAACAAAGCCTATGTAAGGACATATAGACGGCCTGTAGTTAGGAACACTTCAATTCGCCTATTTTCCTGCCCCTACATGTTGGACCACCAGGTCAAAGGTGTACACAGTTCTAACGATGCTATCCACACCTTTCCTTGCTTAGGTCCCTGCGTACTATAAGCCTGCTCATGGCGCAAGCTGGTTACCCTCCCCCCCCTCTTTACCACGCTCCAGCACCACCCTCAGCTACTGCCTCGACAGTGGACATCCCCCCCCACGTCAGGTTCCTGTCCTCCTTCCTTGACAAGACCAAGGAAGTCATCAACTTCACATCCTCCCTGGTCCCCACCATCTGCCCTGCTGGCCTCGAAAACCTCTCCACTCTCGAGATTAGTCTAATCCCGCTCCTATACGGCACCCTTTGTGCACTTTCTGCCTTTAGCGCTCAGCACGACTCTCTTTCCTCAGCAGTCGCACTTCTCAGTGCTGGCTTACCCAACCCCTCTTTCACAGTTGATCCTGCGTCCCCCTGCCTCGCCTCCATCCGCTCTGAGCTTCGTGACTTGGCCCACTGCGTTACACTCGCCCCCGCGCCTACCACTATTACAGTCCCCGCCATTTCTGCACGCCCTGGCACAACCCAGAGACGCTCAGGGCCCCCATGTGTCCCTCACTCCCCTCCTCCTGCCTCTGCCTCTGAAGCTCCCCCCATGGTAACTAATGGTTTCTCTAGAGACCAGTGCTGGGACAATGATACTTCCTCCCCCTCCCCTGCGTGTATTGTAGTAGGGAGGAGGAATTGGTGAAAGTCACCAACCAGCCCTCCCTCTGCGGCCATGGATACGGCTGCAGTAGCCACCCAAGCGACCCTGGCCTCCTCCAACTCTGGCTCTCCCTCCCCTATAACGCACTTAACACTGTTTCCACCCCCCCTCACCATAGCCGCCCACAGGTTTTTTGCCCCCCTGTCCTCACAAGCACTCTGCCCCGATGCGACCTTCAAATCCGGTTTCCTCTCTGATCTTGGCGCCTCTGTTCTCGTTGATGCAAACTCGTCCCTCCCCCGCCGTTTTAAGGCCTCTGTCAACAATTGAGACTCTGTCTCTCTCACTGCCCTTGATGACCAGGTCCCTGCACTCTCTTAAGCTACCTATTTTAAGGCCCTCACCAGGCGCCTCAATCAATCTTTTCCTCTTGGCGACAACTCCGGTCTCCCCTTGCAGCCAGCCCCGACAGCAGTTCTGATACCGATCCATCTAGTCTCCGCCTCCTGGCTCTACAATAATTAAGAGGACCTCTTCTCCCGACTTTCTACCACAATCCTTAACTCCACAGGTGTCTCCTTCCTCTCTGCAAGGTTCTTTAATAAGGACCCAGCCATACAACCCAAGCACTCCTGCTCGGTTGTCATTACCAGCACCCTAGAACACGTAGCCTCCCTCCTCGCGCACGTACGACTATTCTCCGCTAATTGAAGGTCTGAGACGGCCTTCTCCTCCTCCCCCTACACATAGTGCCACAACTGCTGGGCCTTTGGCCGTGTGGCCCCTGGATGCAAGACCCCCCATCCACTCAGTCCATTCAGCTCCCTTCACCTTACGAGAGCCGAGGACTGATGCTCCAATCCTTCATGCCTAAAGAACGGCAACCTCAAATCAGTACAAAACTGCTGGCTAACCCGCATCCGGGTAACTGTTCGAATTGCGATGGTGATCACCCTGCCCATGAGCGAGACTGTAGATCTAGGCCCCCTCCACCCTACCCAGAACTCCTCGCCGCCCCACACTTGACAGACAATCACAAGATGGACATTTTGCCAGATCTCCCTCCTGACACCACAATAACTTCCAGACCCTCCACATCTCCTCTAGGCCCGTTGGATCTTGCCGTTGACCTAACCCCTTCCAGGCCCATGAGGTCCGCCCTGTCCGCCCCTGGCATCTCTAGCTCCTCCTCCCGGCAGGTGTACCACCCACCCAGGTGGCCCCCAGCCCTTCTCCTGCCCCTCGTGATCCTATGGGCCATGCCCAGTAATTGATATCACATCTACCCCTGCCCAGCACGAGCTCCAAGGGCTTTGTCCTTTTGCTCTCTTGCTTAACACAACTTCCTGGGTAGCTGGGATTTGTTTTGTACCTTTTTTTAATTCCTTGGTTGAACTATCGTTTCAAGTTTCCATGGTTTGAATCCAGGATCCTCCAGTGTACTGAGGACGCGTCCTGACTTTTGCTGGCTTCAAGTCCTTGCCCACCACCTGTCCCACCTCTCCAAAGCCACGCGTGGCTTGTTATCTTTCTTCTTCCCTACTCTACATTTGTATCATAGTTCCCATTTTCTTAGGGAGATCTTACACCATGGGCCTTGATTTTTTACTGACAGACAGGCTGTTTGGATTTGCCTACTCACGCCTTTGGTTACTGAACTTGTATTCTCTCCCTGGCAGGGTACCCGCCATGCGTACTATTTCTCTTCTTGAGTTGTTTCCTTTGTATGGGTTTCCAGATCTTTCCTGTGATGACTTCAAAATCCACCACCCTTCCGGTAACCTGCTACGGGCCCAGACCCACTCTGGCTTAGCAGTTTCTTTCCCTAACCTTTCCAGGGCTACCGAGCTTGTCTACCAGCTACTGAACACTCCTTTTGTCTATACCCGCTTTCCTTTTAGTGGCAGGGACAGACCATCAGTATTAGATCTTTCCATTTTTTCTCTTGTATTATTTCCTTTTTTCTCCTGATGGAGCACTACCCTCCCCTCTACTAGCTCAGACCATGTCCCCATTTTACTCTCCTTTACGCATCGTAAAGAAATGCAATCTCCTCCCCGCACTACCTGATCCTTGACTGACTAGCGGCCCCTCGTCCTCCGCTCGATCGCTGTCCTCGAAGTCTATTTAAACATGTTTTGAGATCTAATAACTTAGGCTAATATAAAGAGTTCTTACCTGTTGATGGCATTAAAAAGTACCCCTATAAGGTGACATTTAGCGCCATATTAGCGCCACCTCGACAGCCACTCGATCGGTGTCTTCGTAAGCTGTTTAAACATGTTTTGAGATAGAATATATTATTCTACTATCATGACTATTAACATAGTGAAGTATACTCTAAATAGAGATCTTTGCAGATTGTACAGCAGCAACAGCGGCCCCTCCACCTCCACTTGATCAGTGTCTTTGTAGGCATTTTTCAAGTTGTTTTGTGAAAAAAATAATATACCTAAAGTATAGTGAATTTACAAGTAAAAGTAGAGCAAAAATAGATATAATTGCTGATAGTATAGCAGAATTAGTGTCCCCTCGACCTCTACTCAATCATCGTTCTTGGAAGTGTATTTCAACCAGATTTGAATAACAAACATTTACTGACCTATAAAGGTATCTTTAGTAGACATGATAGATAAGCACCTATGTTGCAATTACATCCAGAGTTATAGCAGAGCCCAGTATCTTCAAAAATCATTCTGAATTTACTATTAGGTCTACCTGGTACTCTGCTACAGTATTGCGGACAGCCTTTTTGTATCTGGGTCAGATTGAAGTTGAAACTTAAGGTGGTGCTCTGTGAAAAAAAAATATTACCCGCCCTAATTCTTAGGTGTAAAACGGGGGCAGTTTAAAATGTTGGATAGCAGCCTTGATTATTGGAGGAAGAACAAGAACAGGAATCATACTACATTGCTCCTTTTACCAATGGTGGCAGGCTTGTGGCTTTGGGCCAAGATACTCGAAACTTCAAGAAGGGACTTGATAACAAAATATTTGATGTAGATTAAAAGAAGTAAGAAAAAAGAAAAAGTAGGGAGAAGTAGCAAAAGAGGGAGAAAGCGTCAATTAAATTGCTCGGTATGGTAGTTAAATATATGAGAAGCGGTAGGAAACAGGGAAAGGGTTAGTAGAGCGGAGCAAAGACCAGGAAAATCAGGGTCTCTAATCGAAAAAAACCTGTAGTAACAAGCCAACAGAAAGAAGGAAATATTAGCAGGATTCATATATTAGAGAAAGGTAAGTTACATACCAGAAAGGAGAAGGAGAAGATTGCAGGAGAAGGAGCAAAGGAGGTGGAAGAGTTGTCGGGAGAGTTTCTAGAGATTGGACTGGAGGCAGATATTGCAATCAGTATTTACAAATACATAGTAATAAAGTAGAAAGATAGGAAGTAGAACTTACGGGGGGAATATCAAAGGAGGACCTCAGGATAAACAATGTTATCTGTATGGGTTGGGGCTAGCTCAGGGGGTAGGAGTGTCAGCCCGTCCAGCGATGTAACCCTTGACAAGGCCACATAAAGTTGCCCATGACTGAAGGCAGGGGTGCGTAAATCAACACCAACCTGCTCTAGGGACTGGCCTTGAGACTTGTTCACAGTCATGGCAAAGCATAGACGGACTGGAAACTGAGAACGCTGCAGGATGAAGGGGAGATCCTCATCTGTGGTGGTAAGCTTGATTCGTGGAAGGAGGCAGATCTTGACATCAAACTTTCCACCAAGAATAGCAACCTGTAAACAATTGCGGCTTATCCCCACGACCCTCATCCTGGTGCCATTGCATAAGCCCTGTCTGGGACTCAAATTGCGTAGCAGAATTACTGGGGCTCCAATCTTGAGTCTCAGGCAGGAAGGCGGAATGGATGGCAGGTTTATACTCTGCAGATATTCCATAGCATAGGGCTCAGCAGCACCCGCATCCCCAGTAACATCGACATGGTTGGAAGCATCATAGGGTGTCTCTACACCCGGCATTCTCTCCAACAGTAGATCATTGAAGTCAGCCACATTGTCATTGCAGAGGGCGAGGATCGCACGACCAACAAGAGCATTGTGTGTGTTGACCGCTTGATTCAACAATGACTGTGGATACAATTGATCACAGAGCTGATCAACTGTAGAGACGCGGCGGATCCACACTGGTAGGGAGAGACTGCCTCGCAGGGCATCCTTGGAGACCAGATCATCGAGAAAGGTGAGAAATACCTGATTGGCATCAGTGGCAGCAACTCGCATACTTGTCTTCAATTTGAGGACTTGTAAGCGAGCCCAGATCGAGCCATGGTGGATACAGGCAAGCACTGTGGCTTGCCTTGAACCCCGGCGAATCACAGGCAAGATCTGAGCAAAGTCACCACCAAGTACCGTCGGTATTAAACCAAAAACTCACTGGTCTCCTGCATTACAGATATCATTCAAGGTTCTATTCACAGCTTCGAAGCATGCCTTGTGCTGCATAGGCACCTCATCCCAAAGAATCAGATAGGTTTGGCGAATCAACTCCGCAAGTTGTAAATTATGACTGATATTGCATACAGCATGCAAGTCATTCGATAACGGAATCTTGAACCTTGAATGAGCTGTCCTCCCCCTGGCAGAAGCTTTGCCGCTATCCCAGAGGATGCGACGCACAGTACTATCTTGCCCTAGGATCGGACATAGCTGCACAGACAGTTATAGAGGAAGGTTTTTCCAGCACCAGCAGGTCCATGAAGGAAGAAGGCCCTGTCCTGGCGATGCTGCTGCGAATCCTGCCCATATCTCTCCACCGCAGCTACAATTGCATCGAAACTTGTCACCTAATCCTCATTCAACTGCTGGCGCTTTGCACTGAATGCCTCCTGTTCCTGTTCCATGTCGTACCCAACTCCTCCCCTATAATTGCATTCCCCCATACCCGTCTCGCCATATTCCTCCATTCCAATACCGGTTGCGGGAGTCCAAAGTCAAGCAAGGACTTGCCATACTCGGCCAGTAGTTGTTCAATCAGGTATATAGCCAACAATCCTCCTGGATGCGACCTCCGATCTGTGCTCCACCAACCGGTATAATGACCCTACCTGTCTCGAGCAGGTGCTCCAGGTCATTACAGAAACTCTCCCGAAACTTCTCCCAGAGCTGTAGTCTGTCTGTGATAGTGGTATGTTGAAGGCAAACGCGGAAGAGTCGCCGCAATACCCCACCGGTCATGAACTCCCTACCATCACGGAAAGCTGCCACCCACTCACCATCATCCTCCAAGAGCCGCAGTTCCCTGCAGGCACTCTTGAAGGTTTGATGGATTACCACATCCACCGTCCTCAGGTACTCAAAGCTGCTTGCACCACATACAACAGTCAAAAGTAGACGAAGGTAGTACCGCTCACCCTTCATGGGGCTGGCTGCATACATGCGACCAATTGAAAATCGCTGACTCCTGCGCTTCCATCCACCTTTGGCTGAGTACACATAGTGCCATGGAAATTCATGGTACAAATACCTCCTTTCTCATGATTCTCTGCATTGTATTTGAAGTATGCGATGAGGGTGATAAGCTTGCCATCCATGGCCTGACGTATGGCTTCTGGATCTGCACCCACGGAGAAGTAGACTGGCTGAAAGCCGGAAAGGTGTAAGGCAAAGTGCTGGATAGTGGGCAGGTCGTTATGTGTTTTGAATTCAAACAAGCGCCACACTGCCTCCGTAGGACCAGTGTATCGTCCATGGAGGTACCGCTTGATCTAGTCGTGTTGGCTCTCCAGAACTGCAGTAGCCCGATCCCCACCCTTGTATATGTACTTTTGAATATACTTAACCGCTTTAACTGACCCGCACACCTCCATATTGAGGTGTGCCTTATACCGGAGAGCCAAGTATGGAGTGTAGGGTACCACCCTTCGATTGTCAATGACAGCCATAACATCAGCTCTCGTCCTCCGCACCGCCACTGTGAATGCCTGGCCTGTATCCCTCCTCCGATAGGTGGGATAGCTATCCGCTGTAATAATTGTCTCATCTTGAAAGCGACGGGGATAGCCCTTGCGGCAAGCCAGGGTGGAAAAAGGATCCAGGCCATGCATGCAGGCAGCCTGCCCATTTCCACCAGCACAGTGAGAGTGTATCATTGTCGTTCTAATGATATCTCTCAGTTCCTGACTTCGATCGTCGTCACTGTACGGAAGTTCTGCGCTGTTGAAGCCATCTATATTAGCTGCATTCAGAAAAACTGGTAGTCCGTCTTGAGGAACACCAGGAGGTGTAAATTTGGGAGGCCCCGCTTCTGGTACTCGATGGTCTAGACCCAACCCAGCCAGGTACTAAAGATATACTTGTGCCGGATCTGGTCTAGAAGATCGCGTACCTTGTGATTGAAGACGCGAGTTACAAGATCTGGGCGATCCGATTCAGTCTGATGAGGGAGCAGCTCACGTTCAATATCAACCCACTTTGCGTTCGCGGTAAAGGTAATGAACAGGGAAGGTTTCCCCTAGCGGCGGACAATCACTATGCTGTCCTGGTATAGCTGCTGCATAAACCTATCGCCTCCTACATAACTTGACTGTAGAACCACCCGTTTTCCAACTTGCGCGAGATCAGCATCCCCAGCTTCCAGAACATCCGCAAGACCGCTGTAGACTTCTGCACGGAGTTCCTTCTGATGGGAGCGTAGCCAAGCCAGTTTGTTTTGGTCGCAGACTGCCCAGACATCTACCACAAACTGCTGGAACAATCTCTGCGCACGAAACAGGGTGGCCAGCTCCTCGAGCCTGGTATGCAGGCGAAACCTTATGAAAGCTCGCTGATTTAGGCTCCTATCCTGGCCCTCACCTTGGCCATCCCCAAGGGTCCTTCCCTAGTTCCAGCCAGGTTCTCCATAAGGAAAGAGAAGAACATACTGGAGGGGAAGGTAGGAGGGATGATTGGGGTTGATGAGTGTAAATGGAATAGCTGCATCACCCCCCTTGATCCTCCTAGCCAGAATAATATCCCTAAAACCACCGCTCTCATATTCCTGTGGCAGAATCATGGAGACTTCATCTGCCACTGGTAGGTTCTCGCGCCACGGATCGGCTCCCCTTTCCACAACCAGGCGTAGTTGCGGATTAAGGATAATTCGAAAGTTGTCCTCCGACGCAGCGATCTCTGCAAACCGCTCCCTAGCCATTAGGTAAACTAGGATCATCTCAATGGAGTCAAGCAGCATCAAGGTCAAAGAAGTGACAAGTTGAGGGTCCAATTCAGGTGCACGGGCAGATCTCAAACGCGCCACCATAGCCAGATCATAGAGGTAGATCTGGGAAAACATAGCATCCCGACCTCCTGCAGGCAAAAGTGGACCCTGCCTATGGTAGACCGCACCATGCACCTGGAAAAGCTGAAAGGTGCCCCCAATCTCACCAGTTCTATTGTCCATGTTGAACTTGATACTGGTGAAGGCAAATAGGGCATACCACCTGCGCAGCTCCTCTCGGATTGCCCTCGACTGAGCATCGACACCACTCATGAGGGCATTGAGGGGCTCGGGCAGGGGACGCATGGCCTCAATATTGACCTTACCATGCTTGCAGCAGGACACGAAGCTCACCTCCCGGCCGGGCGGTTGGTTTGTTGCTAACTCTGATATCTAGTGCAATGCGTGTCAGCCTGTACACCTCCTCTCCATTCTCCCCAGATCATGCGCAGTCCATCGGGCACTCTGTTGAACAAACGCGAGATTTGTTCGAAGCGGCAACCCCGCTGGGCCCTGTGGTTGTGGATAAGGGACAACCAGATCTCCCTCATCCTGTGCCATACTTCTTACTCTTCCCGGTTGTCTCACTGGCCCCCTGCAAACTGGAACTACCTGCCTCTCTCCAGGTGGCTCTGGAACCTGCTCTCCACCTCCTTCTCCTTCCACTCCTCCTGCACCACGAACCACTGTACTTCCCCCTGCGACCTCCCCCCTAACAGATTCTCGCCTCTGCTGACCCCTTGTCTATTCACATTTTGTTTCTTGTTAGTTTTCTATAATTTATCCTTCTAACATTCATCATATATAGCTGCAAAAACCTACCAAACATGTGCTACATGTTAACTTTTGACCACCCCATGCATTTCTATCAAAATTGCTAATATCCTTATCCATTTGGCATCCCTTGCATCTTCGCCTCGTGGAACCACCAACCACTAAATCATGCCAGCTTGCTTAGCCTCCCCAAATCAGACTGCTGACTTTGTATCTCACCTCATTCCAACACTGCAATCCTGGTGCCCATATCCTCGACCATCCAGCCTTCCCGATTTTGAGGCAGTTTAACAACTCCTCTGCCCGGTTCTTGCCTCAATACCACTGCATCCATTGGTATCCCTAACTGTTCCCTATGTCCAGTCTCTGTTCCGCCCTATATGTTATTACCATAGCATCAGTTACTGGAACTGGAAATAAAATATTTCTCAAGTTGTTCATTCCACTTACCAAGCACTGCTGACATGATGCAAGCAGATAGCTCATATTATCATCACTAAAATCTTGCAGGCTCCTGTCCTCTTGGCAAATCAGACACCATTTCCTCTATACCACTATCGGCACATCTTCGCACTCTCAGTATCCAATTCCCATACACCTTTCTATAGACCCTTACCTCTTCCATCCCCCTGTATTGCTTGTTCCTCTTGGCCCCCACTCCCGACTTCAATCACAGCAGGCCTATTGTCCCGCGCTGTTTTATGTTTTCCCTAGTAACCATTAAATAATGCTTAGTTTGTAGCCTAAGCTATACCAATCTTTGTAAAAGAGGGTGGTAACTTACCAAGCATTGGTGGCATGTTTTCTTCCTGACCGCATGTCAATTACAGTCAAAATCAACCTGTGGTTTCTCCTTTCTGCATCTCCCACATCAAGGCATTTTTCTCCAGCTATTAATAAACATGGATATTATTTAATTTTAATCTTGTCTTTCAACCAGAAGGGTGAATTGGGGGAATGCTCTGGACCAGGAGACTCACATTCAGCAAATAGTGCTCCTTAGTCTACCAGTCAGACTAAAAGTATGACTGGTATATATAGGTCTTTTATAAGTTAGAAGGTGACCTTGAGAATATAGAGGATGATAGAGGAGGGGAGAGGTGGAGGGGGTATGAAGGGAAGATGGGTAGTGGAACCGGCAAACAAGGGTATTGTTGGAGTTATGATAATAGTATGCAGGGAGAAGATATTTTGCCAGTTTACAATTAAGAATGACTGTATATACCTACTTTTTAGAACATTCTGTCCTATTATGCAGAGCCATATATCATATTCTTCACAATAAAATTCATAATCTGAATAATCAAACTAAAACCATATTGTAACTATCAAACTGACTATGTATTATATATGTTTTATATATTACATTACTTATCCCAATTGTGTCAGACTCCAGAAGGCCTTATAGGCTCTATTAAATATCATATTCCCATATATGTAAGTTCACTACCCTATGTCATATTATAACTTATTTTCTTATTCCTAATTGCTTTTTCTAAGTTCAATTATAATGTTGACTTAGTTAACTTTTTTACTTTACATGACTTGATTTCTACTTCTATTTTAGATATTACTTATAGGGTTACTTCTATTTTCGCTATTTTCCCTTTATTCCTTTTACATATATTTTTAATTTTTTGCGATTGCTATTCCTATAGGTACAATGTAATTTCCTTTATTTCCCAATTATTCTCTTGTATTATATCTATTGTAATTTAGTTCATCTTATTTACAAGTAACTTTGCTTTATTTTCATAGGTGTTATAATTTGTATATTTATTTCCTTTTCTTTTCCAATATTAACTTTTAATTTTGTATTTTGTACTCTATTATATTATATATTTAATTGTATAAGGAGGGTTGAGAAGATTAGGGGAAAGAGGATGGGAGTTGGTATTTTAGTGAAGAGGTGGTGGTGGCGTGGGAAGATAGTAGTTGTAGTGGTATTTTAGAAGCCAGCTGGGAGTAGAACCTGAGGGCTAGCATAGTGGTAGTAGAGGTAGTGGTAGTGGAGGAGGATATAGGAGGACGATGCTGTGGACAGGACAGAAAAGGAGGGGGGAAGGCCTCCTTTTATAGAAATACCAGAGTGCGCCAAGCCTTTACAGTGACCAAATATTCTCTAAAGTGCACAATGCAGTACAGGCAGAGCACAGCCAGTAAAATAGTTTGCGGTTGCTGGTAACGTACGCAGGTGTGGCTCCATAAAAAAAAATGCGCAAAATAAAGATTCTCACAAATACCCACAAGTGTACATTCCATCATAGCCATAACTGCCTTAGATAAGATTGTACGCAAAATGTTGTTTTTATCAGATCGCTCGGCAGACTGTCCGGTACATAGTAGACTAGCGCCCCCGTGCCTACGGCTCGTCTCGTATATGTATATATTATGTTGTAATATATCAAAAAAATGTTTTCCAATATTTTGAAATTTGAGCAGGCTTGGCATCCAAAATTGCATACCTGTGTTCAACTCCTATGAAGTTCATAGTTATTTTGGTAATTTCTGATGAATAATTAATTCAAAATATATCACTGTATTAATTAAGCATGCATTATGAGTAGTTAATAGCAATAGCAGACCCCAAACATATTAACAGCAGAAAACGTAGAGAACATATAAGATATATGTTTTATAAATGTAATATCTCCTTGTATTCAGCATGCATCAAACAGATGTGGCCTCAGAATAATAGTCTCATCATAGGGCAAGCAGGAAAAAAAAATCACCCCTGTGATCAAAAAAAAACCTGTGAAAAAAGGAAGAGAAAACATGTAAACAATGGGAAATAACCAGGAAAAATCAAACAATAACAGTGAATGAATATAAAGAAAGCAGAGAAAGCTGGATAAAAAACCTCTAACATTAAGGAAAAAACAGAAGGGAAACACAAGGCAAAGAAAGGCTAATACAGAAAACATTTGGAAAGCAAACAATAATTCAAGATAAATCAAGGCAAAGAAAGCGTAAAGAAAAAGAATAAATGTACCAATAAGTATAAGACTTGGAGGGTCAACACCTTATTGGCAAAGCAATTATTTTTCTACACCTAATATTGTATTCCTAGACAAGTGTAGAGATGTGTAATCATATAGATATACGATTACAACAGCACTTCTGGGTATACAATATTGTCAGTGGTGTTAGGAGATTCACTGGATGGCAGCAGTGTAAGGCCATCCAGGGAGGTTACTCTTGAAAGAGCAACATAGAGCTGTCCATGGGTGAAGGCAGGGGTCCGAAGATCAATGCCAACATGCTCCAAGGACTGTCCCTGTGACTTGTTAACAGTCATTGCAAAGCACAAGCGTATGGGAAACTGCTTGCGCTCTAGAATAAATGGTAAATCATCCTCAGTGGTTGGTAGTTTGATCCGTGGTAGTAAGCGGATCTCACCATCAAACTTGCCACCAAGGATTGCAACCTGTAAGCAGTTGCGGCTAATGCCCAATACCCGTAATCTTGTACCATTGCATAGGCCCTCCCTGGGGCTCAGATATCTCAAGAGAATTACTGGAGCCCCAAGCTTGAACTGCAAGCAAGAAGGCGGAATACTAGCTAAGCTAATACTTTGTAAATACTCTGCCGCATATAGCTCCGCAGTAGCGGCTTCTTCACCAACTTGAACACAGTTAGCAGCATCAAAGCGGTGTTCCTCACCTGGCATCCTCTCAAGTAGAACGCTATTGAAATCGTTGACTGTATCATTGCGGAAGGCTAGAATTGCCCTTCCAACAAGAGCACCATGGGTGCCAACAGCCTCATTCAACAAGGCCTGAGGATATAGTTGATCACATAGCTCTTCAACTGTAGATACCCGACGGATATATGGAGGTAAAGTAACCTTCCCATATAGCTGTGAATTAGTCACAAGGTCACGGAGAAAGGAGAGGAAAACCTGATTCTCAGGAGAAGCAATAATGCGCATGCTGGTCCTGAGTTTCAAGACCCGTAAGTTGTTCCAGATTGAGCAATTCTGGATGCAGGCAAGTACAGTAGCTTGAAAGCTACCACACCTGATGACAGGCAAGATCTGGGAAAAGTCACCACCAAGAACAGTGGGAATTCCCATAAAGACCTTGTTTAGCCCTGCAGTGCAGACATCATTTAGGGTCCGGTTCACAGCCTCAAAACAAGCCTTGTGCTGCACAGGAACCTCATCCCAAATGATGAGTGAGGTCCTGCGTATCAACTCAGCAAGGAATGAGTTGCGTGTGATATTGCAAGAGGCGTTAGAGTCATCGGAGAGAGGGATCTTGAACCTGGAGTGGGCTGTGCGGCCTCCTGGTAACAATTGAACTGCAATACCAGAAGACGCAACACAGAGTACAATCTTCCCTTGGGAGCGGAAGTAGCTACACAGGCAGTTGTAGAGAAATGTCTTGCCACTCCCTGCTGGTCCATGAAGGAAAAATGAACCAGCATGCTGCTGCTGCTGTGGATCCTGCTCATAGAGCTCTACCGCAGCAACAATTGCGTCAAAACAGGTAACCTGTTCCTCATTCAACCAGCCTCGCATGCCATTGTACAACCCGAGCACCAGTTCCCTATCATATCCCATCTCCTCCCCCACTACCCCTTGCTCTATCTGTATTAATCTTCTATCTACCCTGTTTAAGACTGGGACAGGTAACTCAAAGTCGTTCATGGACTTACCATATTTATTGAGGGACTCCTGAATATGATAGAGCCCATAGTCCAATGCCAGTACATCTTCAATGTTTTCCCAGCCAGGTGGCTTGGCAACTCTGCCTGTTAATAGAAGGTTTGAGAGGTCATCGCAGAAGCTATCTCCAAATTCCTCCCATATCCTTAAGGGATTTCCAATAGTAGTATGCTGCAGTGCCAGAACAAAGAGATGCCTCAATGCTCTGCCTGTCATAAAGCTACTACCATCACGGAACATAGCCACCCACTCACCATCATCTTCAAGTAGTTCTAAGGCAATACAGGCTCCCTTAAATGTGGAGTGCTCGACCTCAGCCACTGTGCGAAGATGTTCAAAGCTTTGTGGACCACGCACAACTGTTAGTAGTAACCTAAGATAATAACGCTCACCCATGAAAGGACTGGCCGCATACATACGGCCAATTGAGAAGTGCTGCTTTCTTGGCTTCCATCCTACCTTAGCATGATAAACAAAGTGCTCTGGGAACTCATGATACAAGTACGCTCTACCATCTTCATTCTCGGCATTATAATTGAAGAATGCCATCAAGGTCGTGAAAGAGTTCTCCATCCGCTCACGCAAAAGAACAGGATCCTCAACCTCCGAGAAGTATACTGGCTATTGACCAGGAAGATGCAAGGCAAGGGGTACCACAGGTGGTTGCTCTTCATGTGTAGAGAATTCAAACAAACGCCATACAGCTTCGGTGGGTCCAATATAACGGCCATGAAGGTAGCGCTTGATCTCATCCTGCTCCGAGTCCAACACCGCTGTAACACGATCCCCACCTTTGTAGATGTACTTGTGAATGTACTTCACAGCACGGACAGAACCACAAACCTCAACATTGATATGTGCCTTGTACCGGAGTGAGAGGTAAGGACTATAGGGTACGATCTTACAGTTGTCGACTACCGCAGTCACAGCCGGCCCACTCCGAGGCAGAGATACCTGCAAGGTTTGTCCCATATTGCGCCTTCTGTAGGTAGGATAGCCATCCTGGTTAATGATGGTCTCCTCCTGGAACTGGCGCGGATACCCTTTTTTGCACAGTTGACCTTGCACTGGATTAACATCCTGCATACTAAGTGCAAGATGGTTTCCACCCATACAGTGGGTATGCACCATGATGGTCTCAATAATGCCTCTGAGCTCATGCCCTATAGCATCATCCTCTGCTGGTAGTTCTGCGCTTATAAAGCGGTCAATATTTGCAGCTGTTAGGAACTGGTGGTCGGTTCTCTAGAACACCAGAAGATGGAGATGTGGTAAACTACGCTTCTGATATTCTATTGTCCAGACCCAACCCAGCCATGGACCAAGAACCTCCTTGTGCCTGATCTGATCAAGCAAGTCACGTACCTTGAGATTGAATACGCGGGCTACAAGATCAGGACGGTCTGCTGACGTCTGACCAGGTAATAGTGCCCGCTCAATCTCCACCCACTTGGGATTGGCAGTGAAGGTAACAAAGAGGGATGGCTTACCAAAGTGACGAACAATTGCCATGCTATCCTGGTACAGCTGCTGCATAAATCTATCACTCCCCACATGGCTGGAAGGCAGAATTACCCGTTTTCCAACCAGAGCGACCTCTATTTCTCCCACTTGAAGGACATCCGCGAGGCCATTGTACAGCTCTGGGCGGATATTGCCCTGATGAGAGCGTAACCAACTCAGTTTGTTCTGATCGCGGACAGCCCACACGTCTACCACAAACTGTTGAAACAACCGCTGAGCCCGGAAGAGGGTGGTGGGCTCATCAGATCTTGTATATAGCCTGAACCTGTAAAAGACCCTCTGGTGAAGGTTCTTGTTCTAGCGGTTCCCTTGCTGATTGCCAAGGGTCGTTCCCCAGTGGCATCCTGGCTCCCCTAAAGGGAACAGCAGCACATAATGCAGGGGAAGGTAGAGGGCATGGTTGGGATTGATGGTGGTAAATTGATTTTGTCTATCAACCCCATTTACCCTCTCTGCCAAAACAATGTCCCTGAACCCTCGAGTGGCATACTCCTCTGGCAGAATCATTGATACATCATCTGCTGTGGGGAGGTTCTCATGTCGAAGGTCTGCTCCTTCCTCCACTCCCAAGCTCAGTTGTGGATTCAAGAGAATCCGGAAGTTTTCTGTCCCTCTTCCAATCTGTGTAAACCTCTCATTAGCTGTGAGATATACCTGGATGAGGGGGCAATGCTGTTGCAGCATTGTTGTCAGGGACCGGATCAGATTTGCATCTAATTCCGGTGCACGACCAGCGCGGGCTAGGGCAGCCATCATGGGATCATATAGGTACAGCTGTGAATACAGCGCATCCTGTCCCATTGGTCTACCCAGAGGTCCCTGCACATGGTAGATTGCTCCATGTACCTGGAACAGCTGGAATCCACCTCCAATCGCCACAGGGCGATCATCCATATTAAATTGGATTGAGGTGAATGCAAACAGGCTGTTCCACCAGCGCAGAGGCTCTCTGAATGACCTCGACTGACTATCGAGTCCAGTCATCAAAGTATTCAAAGGCTCTGGCAGGGGCCTCATGCGCTCAATCTGGGCACTACCATGCTTACAGCACGCCTCAAAGCTGGCCATCCCATTTGTGAGTACTCGCACAGACCTCTCGGATGCCTAGTGGAGCGCATTACAGCCAGTACATCTGATCTCCATTAAGCCCAGATCATGGCTAGTCCATCTTGCTCTATGATCCAGGAAGGCCAAGTGGACTGGAGATGGTACCCTTTGCCCTTCCTGTCTTTGAGCCTGGATTGCAGGCACAGGATTGACCAGTGGTGCCTCTCGCACTCTTGCTCGGGATGCCTGA
>QFET01005196.1:0-11152 GCA_003316355.1 Tuber calosporum | reverse complement strand
GCCCGGTAGGAGGTGGGAGTTTATCTGTGGGAGTTTGAAACCGTCCGGTGCCATCTTGACCAAGAGGTAGCACATCCCATCAATTGGGAGGTGAGAGTGGACGGCGGGTATGGGCCTTGGTTGGTTCCAACGGAGGGGGATGTAATTGGCCTTAAGGCCACGAAGGAGGTGGCGGGAGGGGTCCCCTGTTCTAAAGTTGGAGAAGGATGGAAATGATGGAGGCAGCCGGGCTGCGGCTGGGTTGATCTCGGGAGGGGAGCCGGCTAGCCGTAGTGCAGCCATCCTGCGGCGATGGGGGAGGAGCGAGTTTAGAGGGGGGAGGCAAGCCTCACATGGGAGGATGGATACAGGAGTCGATGAGAAGCAGTTGGTGACCCATCGTTGGACTTTGCTCCAGAATACCTCCATCTTCCCCATCATCGCAGCATTGGGGATGAGGAGGTCAGCTCCGTAAGTCAGGATCGGTTGCAGCAGGCCCATGGCCAGTCTGCAGTTCAGGTAGGGGACTATGCCTACGCCAGGAGGAGAGAGTTGTCTAATGAGACCGAAGGCCCCTTGGGTGAGGGCTAGCCTTTTGAGGAAGTGGGTGGAGGATTCCATCAAGGGTGAGAACCAGTATCCTAGCCACCGGACAATGGAAGAAGGGTGGAAGAAACTCCCATCGAGAGAGACAGGAGCCAGTGAGGGGGGAGAGCGGTCCCTTGGAGTTCGCCAGTGGATGAGTTCGGTTTTTGGAACGGAGAAGGAGACCCCAAGTGGGGAGGCCTTTTTGCAAAGGCGGGTGTAGTAGTGTTGAAGTAGCTGTGTGTTCCTCTGGTATGACCCAGACCCAACAGTGATAGTAAAATCATCAACATAGGAAAATATAATCCCCTTTGGGATAGACAGGTGCAGGGAGGATACATAAATTAAAAATAACAAAGGAGAGATAGGAGAGCCCTGGGGGGCGCCCACTTGAACAGGCAAGAAAATATTAGGGGAGCCTTGGAAAATCAATCGGCATTTGAGGTCAGTCAAAAAGGAACAAACCCAAGAAACCATATAAGGAGATACGCCTTTAGCGTGAAGTAGGGAAGATAAACAAGTAGAGGAAATATTATCAAAGCCTCCCTTGATGTCAAGGAAGAGGGTAGAGGTCTTGAGGCCTGCACGTTGCAGTAGGCGGACTTCGTGTGTGAGGGCAGCACGTGCTGCATTAACTATGTGGGGGGTTTTTTTTTTTTTTTTTTTTGATTATCTCATATATTCGTTGTTAAGGTACAAGAACGTGCATGGAGCGCTAGCTATGGCAAAAACAAAACCTTAATTCCAAACAAACATCCTCCGCACCCCAGGGATCAAAACCCGTACTCCCAGGACCCTCTGGTATCGGCCTAACTGCACATCTTGCCTACAAGCAAACAAACCCCCTGCTGGCTAAGGAGACAACAGGTTGAAAGCAAGAAGCAGGAAAGCAGGAAAGCATAAGGAAAACCCATGACAAAAACTACAACAGATAAGGGGAAATTAGCCACTACTATTGCACCCATAAAGGCGCCGGCAGGTTGATGATGGACCTGGGATTCCGAGGTAACCGACGGCATTAACACAAGTCCAAGAGACAGTACAATACTAGGACCAGGCGTAACCGAAGGCAGATTTGACCGTGGGCAAGAGTCGTAGAAAGGGGAGGTATTAAGGTACCAGCTGAAAAGGAGAGGAGCAGTAGGGTGCCAGCCATGGTTGTGGCAGTAAGGTGCCCGCTTCGAGGAGGGGGGAGCAGTAGGGTACCAGCTGATCCACCGTGAGGAGAGGAGAGAGGAGGAGAGGAGAGAGGAGGAGAGGAGGAGGAGGGGTAGAATCAATTATCAGGCACAGAACCGTGTGCGTACCCATCTATGCAGTTCTCAAAGAACAGAGAGTGGAGGAATCGACCATTGGACTGCAAAGCAACCGCAGGCCTGTTGGGAGTTTCCTCCTACTGCAAGTGTGTCTCGTAGCTGTATGAAGGTAGGGTGTTGCCGACCTTGCAAATGTTAAGCTAGGCAGAGCAAACAAGCTAGGCCAGGCGAAATAAGAGCGGGGAAAGGAGAGGAAACCATCAACTAGGATAGAAAGGAGAGGAAACCATCAACTAGGATAGAAAGGAGAGGAAACCATCAACTAGGATAGAAAGGAGAGGAAACCATCAACTAGGATAGAAAGGAGAGGATACCATCAACTAGGATAGAAAGGAGAGGATGGACTCAAAGGGGTAGACCCTAATGAGTTTGGCGAGAGGAGATGCAGGTAAACAAGTCCCCAACCCATGGCATAGCCAGAGGCATCAGCAAAAAAAATTCTCCCTCATGTATTACCTATATATCTCCCTGAACAGGCTGGTAATGCCAGCTCCCCCTGTCCTTCCAGTCCCTCCCGTAATTCTATCGTTGTCAGAAAACTCCCGGGGCCTTCCTACAGCTCAATCCAGACCCCCAACGTCATTCATCCCCCTCTGTTATCCGTAGCCCTGTGCTTACTTTACACCGGAATCCATCTCGCCTAAATGACCCACATTTCTTTTTGGCTTTTCCTGCCGCGCCACTTTGAACGTTGTGCGGCTCATTCTTCCCTGTCTGAGTTCGGAAAAACCTCTGCGTGTCTCAGCTCCATATCATAACTAGGCACTTTCCCTTCCCCCTGATTTCTCCCTTACCGACGCCGACCCCCTGGGGACGTTCCTCACACCATAATATGCTCTCTTCCCACCTGTGTCGTTCCAATATACACCTTCCTTGTTTCCATAGTACGCGTTTGTAATTAATTCTTTCGCGCCACACACTGAAGTCTGTACTCAATCCACTCCTCATCGTATTCTTTGAGACACCATGAATCCCTTCAACTTTACTATTTTATTCTCATCCCTGCTCGCTTAGAAAATATCATTATACGTCTCATTTGCGCCGCTCTGTGTTCCTTCGAATGTATTTATCTTACTTTATTTAATATATTCTATTAAATGTTTCTAAATCAATCCTATTATTTACATACCAGCGTTTATTATCTACTCTGGCACCCTCTGGTACTAAATACGCCATGCCCATTATCCTTTTGATGCCAACTACCCTTTCCGCTGTCCCATTTGGCCATTTCGCCGTCCCCAAAGTGACGGTAACAAGTCCTGTAATGTCGCTTAACTTCCCCGAATTCTCATATAGAGTCTATCTACCAATACCAGTCTATCCACATTGCCCGTTGTTAACTCTCGAACCTTTATTATTGATACCAAGCACACTGGGTAATAGCCTTTCAACGCCCCATAAATACTTTAATTACCAGAATCCACCCAGACCCAATCGTTTCTACTCTGACCTGTGGACCTCCAAAGCTGAGGGCCTGTACACCGAAGATGGTGCCATGTAACCTCTCGCGCGTCCTGAAAGTCCTCAACCGGAACGCGTAAAAGCCGACATATCTTGACGGGAAACTGCTAGACCGTATCCAGATCAAGCTGTAGACTTACAGATGATTTTCGTCAATAATAGTTTAGTAAAAGGTGGGGGAGAATTTTCCACGTCTGACTGATTTGAGAAACAGTTCCGATCGTTGCAGAAAAACCCTTTGGTTGCTTAATTACGGATCCTACCCTCCGCTTGTGCTCCTTGTCACGTGGTTTGTCCTCAATAGGACGTGCTAAACTCGCTTCAACATTCATTTCATGAATTTTGAAGCTGTCAAGCCTGGCATACATTCTTAGGATTTGATAGCTCGCATCGGTTTTATTTGACCGCCGATAACCGTCTTTGATCCTTGTTTTGTGATTTGACTCCCCCGACTCCGTAGAATACATTTGAAAGTTCCTAAAGCGCCGTACATGGTCCCCAAAGTGACTCAGCAGGTGTATTTTAACAAAGTTAAAGTCCACATCCTCATCGTAGATATCAGCGACAATTCCATCTAAATCGCGAAGCTATATGTCAGCAATACAACATCTTTTGGCTACTGTGGCTCCGGAAAGGCGGTGTTGATTAAGTACTTGGCTATTGTCACCCCTAATCCTCGTACTCACCTCTCGCACCTTTCTCGTGGTGGACTTATCTTTTCAGTACTCCTTAAAAAACATCTTTGTGATCGTGAAAGGCTTTTAGGAACTATTCCAGGTATTGAATGGTCTCATTGGTATGGCTTGTATATTGTGACATTAGGGTAAAGTCCACAATCGATCGGACACAGGCCAAAGCTTTGGTAAATACGGGACGTTCTACGGCACTTGGACGACATAACGAAGCTGCACAACACGGTAGTATTATTTTAACCAAATTCCTCATCTCTTTTCCAGTCCACTGTGAGATCTAAGTGTATTCTTTGTTCGGCGCAGAATAACCGGGATAAACAGCCAAACTCTTCCAGATCGCATCAAATATTTGTAACCGCTTGAACTTCTTTAGAAATCCAATTACCCATTTCATAAGGTGTGCTTCTAATATTCTGAGGCAAACAATATGAAGAATATCGGGTTTGGGCAAGTCGTACTGTTGAATGTTCGGAAGACCCCAAAAGGCGCTTGACAGCAATTTGAACCCATGATCTGTGGGTATTTGCCCTGCTTGCTTGTCGTTATCGTAGTTCCTGTTGAAGAGATTTTCGTATTTTCTATAATCTCGTTTTGCCGCGGGGCGTCTCAAATGGGACCTTAATTGTTCCGGTCGTACCTCACAGACAGCGCACTGATTCTGTTGAATACGGTGCAATCTGAGGTTTTCCAAGTGATCTGCAATCCAAGGCGCGAGACGTGGAAAACATAATCTGACCTTTCCATCGGCACATTCAACCTCAATTCCGGAGTTTCCCAACGCAACCATTGGTGCAAATATCGCTTCTATCAAATCATAAAGAATCTCATTGTTGACCTGCCTTTGCAGTGCATCTCGTGCTACTACTCCCAGCATCTTCGGGGGGACGGCCAAAAGCGCCAAAAGGACGGTCGCATGTTTCGAGGCCTTATTCCGCGTTTTCGATAGGATATTCCCAATTGTAATATAGATCAGCCAGGCTTTGTTATCTCCCTAAAAATTCGTCAAAAAGGTAACATCTGAGGCACATATGATCGGTACAAGCGTTGCTCCATCAAGCAATGTATCCTTTGTTGGCTGTTAATTTTAGGTTCTGACACACGGTGTGGATGCGCCGTGCAACGTCGCATTTGAACCTACCTGTGTTTCCCACCACCAATCCGCCGTGTGCATTTCAGCATAAACTCGCTGTAGTGGCTCTACACTATTCCATTCCTTGACTGGGACGTAAACTAAATCTTGTGCAAAACATCTTTGATTAAGTAGATATCTAGCACCATGAATAGGATTGCGGAAAAAGACTTTCTGTGTCGAAGAAGGTTTATCGGGTTCTTCCCTGTTGGGTATTTCCTATATACGGTCAATATTGGACCTTTTCAGGGTAGATTTACGTACAGCTTCGCTAAATGATTTGAACCCCTCTTTCCAGCACTTCATCCCCATACCTGATTCCATCTCATCTACAGCCTCAAGTAGCCGATAGCTAGATTTAATTTTACTATCTTCGGGCCCCAAGTTCATCTTGAAATATCTGTTGATATGATCCTTTGGTACCTTCGCTTCAATAAACCAGCGGGCAAGCTCTAAGTCAGACTTGGTTCAAAAAAGTAGCCACATCTCGTCTTCACAATTTTCTCGCTGTACAACGTCCTGTATAGATCTCCCCGCAGTGCCGTGTTTCGTCGGTATGGGTAATCCAACCCATAGCGCCCTTCCCTCAGTATCAGAACAATTGTCGCTTTCCACGTCCGAATCGCTCGTGTTTGCGTCACTCTCCAGCTCAGTTTCGTCTATATTCAGTTCAATTTCTGGGAATTCGTTAACGATCGGATCGAAAGGTTGGTCAGAGTCTACTGGTAGCGTGATCTGAGTTGGACGTTCTTTGTCGCAAATGGGCTGTTTGAGTGTTCTCCGAGATTGTACAAAGTCAAAATGTGCGGTTTCCATATGGTTTCTATACCATGTACTTGACTTGTATTTTTTCCTGCCGTACAGGCACTGGGACTCTTGTACCATTCTGTAAGAAATTAGTTTTAACGGGAAACAGCACAACGAAGATGCGAACAAACCAAACTTACTTTCAGGACTGGTCTGACCTTGTACTTAAACACGTGTGACAATCGGATAGCTAGTTGCTTGACTCGAGCTGCACTTTAGAGATAGATGGTACGCGAGAAGGTACCAATGGAACGAACCTCGTCCCACTAGATCTTAGAGTTTGAGATATGGCAGGGGGAGAAAAAAAAAGTCGAAAACTATTTAGATACAAGGTATGGCCCACGGGCGCTGCTGTGTGTTTTGTCACCTACCCCTAAGCAAAATTGTAAAGAGGGCACAGATCGCGTCCGTTCTTCGGCCCTAAACTCCCTCCCCACAACCTAACCTGTACTAGGGCCAGGGCTTTTTATCCA
Source organism: Tuber calosporum (assembly GCA_003316355.1). NCBI lineage: Eukaryota > Fungi > Ascomycota > Pezizomycetes > Pezizales > Tuberaceae > Tuber > Tuber calosporum. The sequence continues at coordinate 4,710 of QFET01005196.1, read as the reverse complement.
GAGAACATCTCCCCTTGATTTTCTATATTTATCGTAGAACAAACAATGAGAATTTATCTTTGAGATCCTGAACGTTGTTCGGCTCATTGCAGACTTTGAAAATGCTAAACATCAGGTCAAGTGCCTATACGTGAATTTCCCTTATCCGAACCTATACCAAGACAGCAGGGGTAGTTCCCAGCCCACCAATCACATCGCCGTACCTCAATCCTCTCTTGAAAAGCTTGTTCATGTTTGTTCGACTTAACTTTCAAGTGTACAAGTTTACTTTGTAACCTCTTTGTAACCGTACGCCTGTACTATTTTGTACAGGCTCAGAAGAACATTCAACATTCAAGATGTGACGTTTAACGGTCTCTTTCAAACTTGTCAGAATCACTAGAACTCTTGATATAGCGACAAACACCTTGAATAATACGTTCTTCCTTGTTATATAGACCAGCTCTACCCTGCCCTTTCTCTTTCTTCTTCTTCATTCACCATATCCTCTAGCAGCCTATAAACACCCTTTTCGTGCCTCAAACAGGGACTCTTGTCTTTACAACAACATCTTATACTGCCGGTACGGTAATTCTTTTGCACGATCATAAAGTCTTACTCACACTTCACGCCAACCCACAGTAAGTCTCATACATCATTCCTAATGTCTAAAATGAGCCGTTCTCACGCCTTTCATTAGCTACCGTATACTGATCGCTGTGCGCAGAATCACTTACCGTTGAAGCCCTCAGTCACTTCTCCCGGTAGCTTTTCTAGTGTAGCTTTGTCATCCCGGGCATCTTTTTTAAACTCTCGCTCGTACCCGCGAAAAATCTAGTCACGGTAGAAACTACAGTTTTCGACCCCATAGAGGTAAGTTTATTACCTGATTCATCTCCCTTGGCTCTTTCCTTTCCTTCCTCATCCTCCAAGAACAAACAAACACAAACCTTTGAAGCCTGGCCTACACGCATTCCTTCGGGGACGGGTGAAGGCCTTGTTGATCCTGTGCACGGCTCGTATGGGCTACTCTGCGGCTTTTCTTGATGGGAAACAATAACTAATCGCTACTCTCGAGATATATTAGTGGCTCGCCATTTTCGGCTGCGAATCTTCTTAAAGTTAGTCCCCCGCGCATCTTCTTGGGACCTGTTCCAAGATAGATTTATTACTGATGACCATTCGCTAGATCCCGTGCAATTTTCTGTCTTCTTCTGCACACCAAGAACATCCTTTCTTAATTAAGGTTAGTCCTCTTTGCGTCTCATTTGCTTCTTTTTTCGGAGAATCTGATTGGTTGCTAGCATGCCACGTCCCACTAATGCTGAGTTCTGTACTGAGCTCAATCTCAATGGTGCTGGAGGTACTGTCGTTGGGAGGAGATACCGTGCCCTTCGAACGTTCATTCAGGGGAAGGTACAGGAGAAGGGTATCACCAGCCGTAGACAGGCTGGCGATATCCTCTGGGGTCAACTCAGAACTGAGGTCGTTGCCCACACTACCCTCCAAGGCTTTCAGGCCAAATTTAATTCACCCCAGAACAGCACATATCAGGCATTCCACGTCGCCCTGGATACCCTCATCATTGACGTGCTGAAGAAGGCAGACGAGTCTCGGAGGAATGCCAGACTCAATTCCGATTATGAGCACGCCGATGAGGATGAGGGCGCCGGCGGTGCTTCGGGTGCTGGATCGGGGGGTGGAAGGGACGTTGCTTGTCCCCAAGGAACTCTTCACGAAGAGAGACCGGTGCGCATAATATTCATTGAGACGTCAGGTGCCGTTGCTGGGCAGGCTCGCCAGCTGCCCTGGGTTGTGCACGGTGGCAATATGCCAAACAAGACTTGGCTGGCGATCCTCCGGTACTACCCTTTGCAGGAGCTCGACGAAGCTGCCTGTCGGTACCTGGATAATCAGGAGCACCCCTTACAGTTCATTGGGATTCTTCGCCACATTTAAGGGATGAATGTGACCCCCGATGCTGCCGACCAAATCGAATTGATCGACGACGATCAAGTTAATGCCTGGCTTCGTCTCTCCCGGTGCACCACTCTCACAGTTGCTTGCTTCCTCCACCGTGATCCTGCTGTTCCTACTGACGGTGGCGACGCCGTTCTTCCCAATAAACCTCATGATGGGGGCAAGCGGCGCTATCTCGACCCTGGCCAATTCGACGTCGCTGAGTTCTACACAGAGCCTGATTCCGACTCTGATGTTGAGGAGGATGTTGGGCGCCGTGCAAAGCACAGAAAGGCCTTTAACAGGTTTCATGCTGGCTGGCAGAAGAGGATTCTTAGCAATGATCGCAAGGTCATTAGGGTCCAGAGGCACTCCCGGGAACTCATCTCACGCGCTCGTGTTAAGCAGGGAGCAGGTTATATGAACCTTTATGCTGGACAAGATGTCCCAAATGTGGCTCTGCCTCGGGGCGTTCCACCTCCCGGGTGCGAGGCACTACCTGTGGGTGGCGATGGTGATGGCGATGGTGATGGAGACGGAGACAGGGATGGGATTAATTAGGACGCATTGAGTTTTCCTGGGTTTTCGGTTGTGTTTCTTTGTTTTACTGGGTTTCTTTGGTTTTGTTTTCATTTCTATCGGCTACTTGGGGGGTCTCAAAGGCTAATTTGTACCTGGCTGCGTCTTCTTTGGACCTTCGGATCGCGGTTCATTTGTTCTAAAAACCTTTTTACTCCCGCTCCAACCTGTATCTCTTCGGTGATTATTTTCTGGAGCTTATTTGTTTGTGCCAGGGTACGTCTTCTTTGGGGCTTCGGGTGTTTTTTGTTTCATGGACTTTCCTACTTTTGCTCCAACTTTCATCCATTTGGCGACGGTTTTCTAGAGCTTGTTTGTTTGTGCCGAGCTACGTCTTATTGGAGCCTTCCTAAGTGTTTTCTTGGTTTCATGGGGCTTCTTATCTTTTTTTGCTTTTTTGCTTCTATCTGCGAATCATTTTCTTAATCCTGTCTACGCTGTTCTACAGCTTCTCTAGATCCTATCCTGCAGTCCTAGATTTTAGTGTTCTTAATAGTTTTTTTTTTTTGAATTTAGCCGGTGAGATATAAAGGTTTTCTGAAACGCTAAACGTCCCCTTTCTTCTTGATCTTGTCCTAGTATGTATAATCTAATCTTTTGGAAATCATAAGTTATGCTCATTCAACCTAGTGACCAGGCATATAAAATCCTGTCCCAGCAATCCCGAATAGATAGTCTCTATCCGGCCTGGAGCTATCCGTGCACGTAGTAATTGAGACGTTCGGCGGCCAAAAGGCTATAGCTTGGACTGGGTCCATGCCAATGATTTACACGGACCTTGGGCCCAAGCCAAATCTGTGTTCTAGCATATAGCTCCTTCGTCCCCGGGCGACGCTGTGAGTTCATTCATCACTTGGACACCTTTCACACATCAATCCAATTCTTCCACGAACTCCAAATATTTCATATATACAAAATTATGACGGGAAATACAAGCAGAGGTGAGTTCTGCCGTTCAGAGGCCAAAATGAGCTTACCTGATACTTTTTATATAACACTTGACTACAGTACCAGTAGTCCCCCGAGCTCAGCCATCATCATCGAGATCTTCTGTATCCTTTGTAGAGAGTGGCACGCCAGCATGGGATAGACAACGACCTGTTAATTCATTTGTTGAGGAAGAGGAGCTTCCGGAGGTTGACGAGGATGATGTTCTCATTCGTCCCAGAAGGCTCGAAAAACGTCCAGCAGAACCACTGGTGGAGCAACAGCCACGGAGGATGAGGAGCCGGTTGAGATTTGTGAGTGAATCCGATAACTTTTAAAATTGCATGCTAATCAGGAAGAGCACTGAGGACTCCCCATCACCGGCTCTGAATGGCCCTTCACAAGGGCTTTCGTCACAGCAGCAGGCAGCACAATTGCATTCAGGCCATCTCAGAGTAGATTCGTCACACCTTTCACCCTTTGATGCTGTAGGGAAATGACTAGTGCCGTCCCATTTGGAGCGTCGTATGGCTAATCTGGACCTTCCGGCGTCTGATATTGCAGTCCCGGTAACCGTATCATCAATAAGCAATACCTTGCATGGGTAGTAGAGGATAATCTTTGAGAACGCAGCTAATATGGTACGGTACCACACATGGTTTGTTAATCCCTTCGTAAAGCCTGCCGAAAACGATACGCTTCTCAAAAGCTATTGGGTAAAGGCAGCTACCAAGGTGGGTTGGAGAGACAGGGAGATCGGGAAGTCGGAAATGACTTTTGTAAGTCTTTTGAATATCCCTGAACGTCCCCTTTGGTATGGTGAACGGCTAATTAGATACATTTAGTTGAAATTGAGGCAGTCCTGTGCCAGGTCACACTTAGTTTCAGAGTCCAAAAACACGGTTGAGGACCTTTATGACTTCGCGCATAAAACACGGACTGAAATAAAGGCGCAGGTTACCTATTTGCTGGAAAATGACCGGTTCACATGCTATCCAAGTAAACAAGAGGTCAGTAGTATGCAGATCGTCCCCAATGAGACGCGAAAAGGCTTACCAAGGCAGGAATGTGGTTTCTGGTTTGCTGCGCTGGAGATAGCAAAACTATTGTTTTATAAGTGGTACCGGGGTAGGAGAATGCGTGGGAGGACCGATAAAACATTTCTTAATAGTACTAACGACGTCCTAATATGCCTTACAACGGCCTTTATGTATCATGCTTTGAAGGCTTGGAGTTCCGGATCATTTGTTCAGCCCCCAGATTTCT
>QFET01005195.1:0-18322 GCA_003316355.1 Tuber calosporum | reverse complement strand
TTTATCTCCGACAGCGTGCAACCTGGCAAGGGCTGCCCCCAGAGGTGAGAAGGAAACTCGTGGAAGACACAAAAAAGTGCATCAAGAGCATACTGCGTGATAGTGGGTTTGTTCAGGATTAGGAGACTCGCGCCCCACTTGAGGATAAGGAAGCTGCGGCATATATGGAGTTGGAGATTTCAGGGGATGAGGAATGCGAGGTGGAGGACAATAATTCAGATCCTGAAGATGGGGATGAGGTAGAGGCTCTAGAGGCGGGGTGGGTTGAGGACGAATAACGTCCTATTCGGAATAAATGTAGTATTAAAAAAAATAAAGAAATAATTGGAAATATTTATTGATTTATAATATACTACTTAAAGTTAGACCACACCCCAATTGGAAAAACTAAAGCTCAGTGAAGGTCGCGTAGAGCCTGGCCAAGGCGCCTAGGAGCCGTGAAGAAAGCAAGAGTACGGCGAGAGAGTGAAGGAATGCGACAAGGCAATAGTGCTGCGACAAAGAAAGAAATTTAGGAACCGGATAGTGTTACCATAATACCGTGGGTCTGGCAGTCATAGGGCAGAGTTGAGAAGTGAAGGGATAGACGCGACAGCAAGCATCATAGATGAAGAGACGCGCGACAGCGGGACAAGGACGAGAATCGTCCACGTAAGTATTGAATACGGGAGGAGAAGTGGTGGTGTGGAATTAGGTCTAGGTGTAATAGTGAAGGGAAGGGGAGAAACAAGCGAGGGTAGCGAAGAGGAAGAAGACAACAAGAGGAGGTGAGTTTGGGACGTTCAAAGGCACAAAGGGTTTGTGTATAGCTGCGCATAATAGGGATGTGTGAATCAACGCTGTGGGGAGCGCATTTAGGCCGTAGTGAGGCATAATTGAGTTGTGGGGCAAGTGTCCATAACGGAACAATCTAGGGGGAGGGAGGTAGGGCCGGATAAACTAGGGTGGATGAGTCAAAGCATGATTGGACCATGTAACAGCTCAAAAGGGACGGACAATGTCCTTAGTAGGCTGGATGGCAATGAAAAGAGTGTGTAAAAAGAAAATACTGCAAAACGCTGGAGCTATCAGGAGTTGTGGGGTCATGGATATAAGATACAACAACTTGAGTTTTATAATTTGGCCCCCCATCCCTCTCATGCCTCATGAGGGATAGGGGGAAAAAGCTGACTTTTGCTAATGCAGTCTACCCACCTTCTTACCAATGAACACCGCCATACGAGAGAGCTCTACCACAGGAAGCAAATGACAAACCAACCATTGAAGTACATCCACCTCCACTGCCTAAATATCCAGAAGCTTATGACCATCCCCAAACTCCAGAAGAAACACCGGAACTTCCTGTACAGGAAGTACAACTGGAAAATCCACCCGAGATACGGACAAGATCTGGAAGAACCGTCCGCCCACCACAATACTTTGGCAGCAATGTCACTGCACCATCTGGCGAGCATCACAAGACCTACACTCAAGTAGTGAACAGTTCGCTTAAGGAACAATGGACCAACACAATGGACGAGGAAATAAAGGCACTTAAGAAAAGTAGTACTTTCGATGAAGTAGATAAACCTACAGGACGCAAGATTATTGACAGTAAATGGGTCTTTAAGACCAAGCGAAATGCTGATGGTACATTAGAATGGTACTGTGCAAGGGCAGTTGCCAAAAGATTCTCACAATTACCGGGTTTTGGCTTTGAAGATACTTTAGGTCCAGTCATCCGATATGAATTAGTCTGCTTCATCCTTGCAAAATGTGCTATAAACAAATGGTGACCACGGCAATTCGATATCAAATATGCATTCCTTTATGGTGAGTTGAAAGAAGAAGTCTTCATGCGACCGTTACATGGGTTCGGTAATGGAGACAAAGTATGGCGACTTAACCGATGTATCTATGGACTTAAGCAATCTGCGAACGAATGGTACACTCTCCTCACTAGATACTTAACATCCAAAGGTTTTACAACATCGGCTCTTGACCTATGCATGTTTGTTCACGGTAAACACGATATATACATCTCAGTTTACGTTGACAAGATCGATATATACTCGGCCAACACCCCCTAAGCTACTTTTCTCATAGAAGACCTGAAAACGGCATTTGAGATTACGGACATAGGTGAAGCTACATTCCTACTTGGCCTCCACATCACCTATACAACAGACGGGATACATCTTACCCAGCAATGATACATCAAGTCAGTCCTCGAGTGATATGGTATGAAAAACTCATGGCCTGTCTCTACCCCCTTACCTACAGGCATTCAACTACGAAAAGGGACAGTGAATGAATAGATACCGGACTTGTCAATATACCAATTGATAATTAGATCACTTATGTACCTGACTACTGGTACCAGACCCGATCTAGTGTATACAATATCCTTTTTCTCACAATTTTCTTCCTGCCCGACCTAAATCCACCTAAAGGCTGCTAAACACGTCCTACGGTACATTCTTGGTACAAAAGTAATTGGACTCTTCTACCCTTGTACAACTACAAATGCTATGAACACCTATGTGGATGTGGACTTTGCAGCTTGTCTTGATACCTGCTGCTCTTTCTCAGGGTATGTTATACTATTTAACAATGCCTGTATATCCTTGCAGTCCAAGAAGCAAGCCATGGTCGCAACATCTCCTACGGAAGCGGGATATGTAGCTATGTCCATAGCAGCAAGGCAAATCCAATGGTACATCAAAGGTCTCAGTGACATCCGGCTTACCTTACCGATCGCTTTACATGCCGATCATACCAGTGCAAACTTTCTCGCAACCAACCATTAACTAAATGAACGGACAAAACATATCGATATCCATTTTCACAAAATACGAGAAGTGATCGATAACGGTTCTTTCATACTCCTGAAGGTTGCGTCATCAGCTAATCTTGCCGACATTTGTACCAAGGTACTTGTGAAACCGGCACATAAACGGATGTTGAGATTGTTGGCCTGTAGATAATGAGGGGTAGTGATGAAATTCTTCAATTCGTTTCATATGTATATTTCCTGTGGTAATATTGTTTATATCTCTGCTTGGCTATTTCTAGTTTACTGAGGGAAACCACGGACATTACTACCGCTAGGGTATATCATATCCACGGTTATATTTTATAATAATGTTTGAGAATTAATGCGTATATTTCTTATGTTATGTGCAGGATTTCGCGGTTATCTTTCCATGTATAGTGACCTTTTACCAGTCATGTATCATGTGTTATCTTTCCTTTTATTTCGCGCACACCACTTCAGATTACGCATATTTGATTGGGATTTCCTTGGTAGTTTTTCAGGGTCAAACATGTTCGCACTTATGTTTCTTACAATGTTTTCCCTATTTTGTTACTGAGTACAAGGAGGATACGTACTTGTTTTAATAGCTGGTTGCCGCTTACTTTGTTTTAGTTAATTAAGGATAAGAACTACTACCAATCTACCTTCATACTACAATACTCCTCACATAAGCGCGCACATAGTATACTCTTAATACTATGTTGTATTTTCATACTCATGCTATAAGATTGTGCCAATACACATAATTTAAACAAGAAGATTTTCAAATGTGTTTTCTTATCTGGTGTTAGGGATTCTACATTTGTTTTATATATCTTTTATGCATTGTTCTTGGTTATATATATCATATTCTTTTATAATAGTTCCCTCCCACCATCTTAGAATCACGCATATTATTTGGGATTTTCTTGGCAGGATATCAGGGTCTAACACAGTTCGCACTTAGTTTACTTACCATGTTTTCCCTATGTTTATCTCACTTGTGTGGAGGATGTACTGTTGTATAAATACGGCGGTTACCACCCACCTCGCTTAGATAGATTAAGAACTAGAACTCCTACCAATCTGCTCTCATACATACCTCTCCTCGTTTTGCGTGCAATGGACACCACTTCGTACTTCCGTATTATTTTCCACATAGCACTAACGATAGAGCCACCAGAGTTCACATTTTGAACAATAATGCTTTTCAGGTACGCACAAGAGACCGCAGAGCGCAGATGCTGGTTGAAAGGATTGTTGAGGGAGAACTTCATGAAGTCATCAAGTTACATAATACTGAACAAGAAAGCTGAGATTTTGGCAGCTGAGGAATACAGAGAGAAGTATCTTAGCGGCAATTATGTTTCCTATATTCTAATGCCAAACACAAGTACCTGGACACAAATGATATTACCTTTCACCCAACATGCACTAAAGGATTAACCTTAATGTCCAATATATTAATTGCTAAGTGTGATGTCAAGAAATTTGATATCAACTTCATGGCAAGGGTAAAGAGAAAGTAAAAGATAATCCAAAGTGGATGCGGAGGAAATAGGAGCTACAACAATCAGGAAATGATAGCAAGCAAATGCCAAAATAAGGAACTCTGACTGAGGAATGTTTTTCAACAAAATAACGCCAATATATCCCACTGGATGAATACTTGTAAACCGATATTGCCAAAGGATGTCAGGGCTCAAATGTTGCCAGACACTTGGGACAGGAGAAAACTCTAGAGAGTATCACTAGAGATTTTTATTGGAAAAGAATTACTGACTAGACAAACGACTATATCTGGTCATGTACAGAATGCCAAAAAGCCAACGCACTAAGACTCACATGGTTTGGCCTACTACAACTATTACAGGTACCTTTTACATATTAGGCAACTACCTGAGAGAATATTATTACGCAACTTCCCAAATCTGCAGGATACAGCCGAATTATAGTTATAGTCAAACGATTAATTTAAATAGCTTATTTTATCAGGCTTGGAGAAAATGTAACTGCAAAAGAGGTGGCTCAGGCATTGCTCTGAGAAGTTTGGAAACTTCATGGTCAAACAACTGAAATCATCTCAGACATGGATGCTAAGTTTGCAGGAGAATTTTGGAAGTCATTGTGTAAGATGTTAGGCATAAAAAGAAGAATGTCTACGGCGTACCACCCTCAGACTGATGGACAACCGGAAATGGTTAAATAAGCACTGTGAGGTTACCTATAGATATTTGTCAACTATGATCGGGATAACTGGTACGACCTTATACCATTAGCCGTGTATGCATACAACAACTTGGTAATAAGCACACATAGAATAACCCCTTTCTTTGCAAACTTCAGTTACTATGCTCAAACAGAATGGATGAAGGAGAGTGAAGCCCCCAATCTTGGTACTACAATGTATGCTCAGTGGATTAAAACAATACATGAATAGGAAAAGGATTCACTTGAAAAAAATTGGGAAGGAATTAACTAGAACTATGACTGTATGGCTAACAGTCAATCGGACTTCAAAATTCCTGATTTGGCTATTCTAAATGAGAAGAATATCTGCACTGAATGACCATCCAAGCAGTTAGCACCAAAATTATATTGTCTATTTAAAATCCTGGAGGAACAGGGAGACATAGCCTACATATCGGAAATATCTGAACGCTGAAAAAATCTATCCTGTATTCCATGTATTGCTACTTGAGCCATATAGAACTTCAATTCGACCAGGCTGACAACAACCACACAGGGTACTGGAAAATATTTGGAGGTGATCTAGAATGGAAGGGGGAAAAAATTCATAAAGAGTTCAATAATCTCTTATGAATGAATCTTCAGGGACGTTCACAAACCATTGAAGAACTTCGATACTTGGGTAAGTGAAAGAGATGTTCAGAAGATGAGAAAACCTGGGAACCACTGTAGCACGTACAGTATGCTCAAGAATTGGTAGAAGATTTTTATAAGGAATATCCAGAAATGCCAAGTTCGGGCTAAGTAGTATCTATAGAAAGGGCATTCCTGATGGGGCAAAGGTATTGCAGAAGGGTTTTTAACCCTGCCGGGAGAACTACTAAAAGGTTATATTGCTTCTGGACAAAGCCTGTAAAGGGGCAGCTGATTTTTACCCATATGGGAAATGGTATAAATTATATGATGTTATAGTATATAGAGCTGGGAGGTTACTATATGACTACAACCCATGATTGCCAGAAGTAGTGTTTATTGCAGAGCTGCTCAGCCCCGGTCAAAGATCTAAACTCTACACAAGAAGGACTAAGACTCTTCATAATCTGGAAAAATATGCGACTGAGTACATATATGCTAGAATGACGGCCATCCCGAGTAATCAACTGGTATTTCATATAATGTTGACAAATAGCCTACATTAACTTGAACTTAGGTCATTTGGTAAATGGATCAAAGGCTATCTCCTGGTGGAGTTCTAGACACCCTCAGAATAATAGATACTTTGCAAGATCATTTGACCAAGCAGGGTATACATATAAGGGTCAAATGTGGTTTCCACTTTCTATAACCATAGCATATGTATCTCTGGATACTCTATATATATGGCTACCATAAGTATTGGCAAAATTGTATAAATAGCCAGCTGTGCCCTATAGTTAAGGGACATCCTCAGTCTCCTCTACAAACCTGGGAATTGAAATCACAACACCACGAGAAATCATCACCAACTCCATTAAGAGGGTTTAGTCCCCTTTGGTTACACTATAGGGTGGGGACTTGTTTACCTCCATCCTCCCTTACCAAAGCCATTAGGGTCTACCCTGTTGAGTCTGTCCTCTCCTGTCCATAATTGTTGATGGTTCCCTCTCCTTTCCCTGCTCTTGGTTTGCCTTGCTTAGTTTGTTTACTCAGCCTTGCTTAACATTTGCACGGAGGCAACACCCGACCTTCATATAGCTGGAAGACACTCTTGCAGTAGGAGGAAACTCCCTACTGGCCTACTGTCGCTTTGTAGCTTGATGGTCGATTCCTACACTCTCTGTCCTTTAAGAACTGCCTAGATGGGTACGCACATAGTTTTGTGCCTGATAATTGCGTCTACCTCTCCTCCTCCTCTCCTGATCTCTCCTCTTCTCACAATAGATTGGCTGGCACCCTACTGCTCCCCCTTTTGGAAGCTGATACCTGTCTACATCATCCATGGCTAGCACCCTACTGCTCCCCTCCTTTTCAGCTGGTACCTTACTACTTCCCATCTCTACGACTATTGGCCACGGTCAAATCTTCCTTCAGTTACTTCTTGTCCTAGCATTGCACATCTCTTACACTTGTATTAATGCCATTGGTTATCTCAGAATGCCAGGTCCATCATCAACCTGCTGGCGCAATTATTAGTGTAAAGTAATTGCTAATTTCTCATTATCTGTAATGGTTTTCATAGAGGGTTTTCTTTATGCTTTCCTTCTTTCCTGCTTCTTACTTTCAATTTGTTGTCCCCTTAGCCAGCTGTGCGTTTGTTTGCCTGTAGGGGGCATCTATAGTTATGCACATATCAGAGGATCCTAGGAGTACAGGTTTTGATCATTAGAGACGCGGAGGATGTTTGATTGGAATTAAGGTTTTGTTTTTACCATACTTGTGCCAAGGTTGGGGTGCAACCCCAACCGACTATTGCTCGCTGGCTCGCAACTGTCGGCACTCTGAAGAGTGCCCGACAGCTCAATGCAAATATATAGCTCAACGCAAATTTGTGGCTTACCATACGAAATTTGTGACTCAGCATCACTTTGTGGCTTCATCTGGCTTTGTGGCTAACAATACTTTAAACCTCAACACCACTTTGTTGCTCAATAACACTTGTTAATTTAATAATAGTTGGTAGTTTAATTCAAAACTCTAAGATAATATTAAGCTACAAAGTTATAACACTCCATAACTAAATTGAATATAGCTATAGAGTGTTATTAAGCTACAAAGTATTGTTGAGCTATAAAATATTATTAGCCATAGAGCCAGGTCAAGCCACAAAGTTATGCTTAGCCACAAATTTACTATAGCAATCCACAAATTTGCATTGAGCTGTAAATTTGCATTGAGCTGTCAGGCACTTTTTAGAGTGCCAACAGTTGTAAGCCAGTGAGCAATAGTTGGGTGGGGTGCAACCCCAACCTTGGCATGAGTAGGTAGCGCTCTATATACATTCTTGTACTTTAACAACGAATATTTGAGATAATCAAATTTTTTTTTTCAAAACCCCATAGTTAAGAGACACAGTCCACACCCTCTATTTTCCTCACAGTTAAAATTCTTGCCCTTGCTAGCCGATCAAAACTTTGCTTATTATATGGCAACGACCACGATATTCCAAGACCTACCCCACAATTTAGCTTTATTCTTTAGCGACAAAGCCCTACTCTCTGTAAAATTGTGATAGCAACTGTCTCTTCTGGCCCATCCAGGTCAGCCTCGCGAACCCATTACTGTACTGCCCCTTACTTAGCCCACTCCTATTGTACCTGCACACCTGGCCCCCTCCCTGATCACCTCATCGCAAACCAAAACCTTCTGGATACAACAATTACTCTGCTCAGCCTATCCCCTGCATCCTTTCTCCCTGTAACACCTCCCTCCATAATCTTTATGATGGGGAGGCTACAATCATTCCTCTCCTGTGCACTGCCATCTCTGAAATCAATATGGTGGTCACCTGCCTTGCCACTTTGATAACTTGTCTGAATGAAATCTCCTCTACAATCACAGCCCATTCACCCGCCACTACCACCACACATCCAGCCATTGCAGCCCTGGAGGAGACAGTCAGAGACCTCTCCCTCTGTGTTATAACAGGAGCCACTGCCTGGCAACCGGCTGCCCCTCCTTCCCCAGTCCCTCCACGCCCTCTAGTTTCTCGACCCAGACCCCCTCCAACACTATCCTCCAATTCGTACCTCAGGCAGATAAAGCCCCCCATCCTGACCTTCCCTGCTATGATCACTGATGACAAACAGTGGTGTGACAACCCTGCTGCATATACCGTCCGCCACCCACACTCCTGAGAAGTCCAGGACTACAGGGCCAGATAATACCCATCCCTTACTTAATTTCAGTACTCTGCCTACTCCTCCCCTAGCCGTCCTGCCCACCCCCAGCCTCACTTTGCTACCAAGTCCTATACTGCAGTTGCAGCTGGCTCATCCTCTGCACCCAAAGTCAAGAAGAAGGGGAAGAAACATGCTACGCTGGCCCAAGTCATAGCGTCTAAGGATGCAAGTCCTCAATCTAGTGGACCGACACCTTTACCCTCTCCCGAATGCAGATTCTTCGTCCCACGGACCTCCCCTACACCACATTTACAGGCAGACAGGATGGCAGCCATAGCCCATGATAAAATGGCTGCAGTCATTCGACAAGACAGCTACCCCTTCCCTTTTTCTTTCACTTCCAGAGTTAACCCCAAAGGCTCTCTTATACTCTTAGGCACTGACCCACATACTCTCTTCTCTTCGTTCTCAACCTATTATGAGACAATGACTACCCGCCCTAACCAAGCTTCCCCAGTAGAGAAGAACCCATACCAACCCTTTCACCCCTTGTCTGACGAGGTCCAACTTGCTATCCATAGCCTGCCAACAGCTTATCTCCCAGAAGACCAAGCAGACCTCTTTCCAGGTCTGTCAGAATCTGTACTCAATGCAACCGATGCTGCTATCTCCTCAGCTCCCTTCGTCCCATCATACACTCACACCAGGGCGACTAAAACTACTCCCACCGTTGTGGTTACCCTTGCTCCAAAGGACTTAAACAGGCTTGGCTTCACTATCTGCCTCTTCTCTTGACCATACAAAGTTGAAAAGGCACACTCTTCTGGTAAGTTCATGCAATATAATAAGTGTGGGTTATATGGCCAACCCTCCCCAATGTGCAAGGCCACCAACAATACCTGTACCCTGTATGCTGTATTCCATATGTAGGCCGCTTACCGCTGCCCTGACCCCAATTTCCCCAAAGGTGGAAACACTATATCAGTTGCTGAGTGCAGTCCCTCCTCTCGCCTTATTTGTTCTAGTTGCGCAGGATCCCCTATGGCCACAGACTGGCCCTGGCCATCATGCCCCCTCCCTCCTATTGAGACGACACCTCCTCTGGGCCTGAGGATACCAATGCACCTGAAGATGATATGGATCAGGATGCTCCTGCTCTCCTTGACCCACCCAGGACTCTCTCCCCCCCTACTACTGCCTCCATGGGCCTTACTACCCCCCACTAGCCAGTCAAGCTGACCCCTGCCCCAAGTCTATTGCACCAGCCCCTGCCTGGCTTTCCAGTTCTCCCATTCTCTATGGCCCTTCTGGCTTCATACGCCAATGAGTCCCATACAGGACCCCACTTCTCTGACACAGGCGTCAGCGACTACTTTCATCCTCTTTCAGCAGTACTGTCTCGGGAGCTGGAAGGTGTTTCTTTCCTTGTTTAACAGCCTTAATGCTATGCCCACCTCCTACCGCAATTTGTCGCTCTGCAAGACCCTCCTGTTTTCAAAGGACGCCTTCCTTTATTTCCCTCCTATAAGTCATTTACCCTGCCTACTACTAATAGTGTCAAACCTGGTGTCGCCATTTATGTTTTCCTTGATTTCATGCAAGTATTTGGAACACAACCAGTTTTTTCGACCTCTGTGATCTTCTAGCAATTGATAGTCATTCACCCTCAGGACGTTTTAACACTACTGATTTGGTCTTTCGGGTGTACAATCCATATTCCACCACAGGCTGTCCTCATATCTCCGTACAATTTCCCCAACTTCTCTGTTCCAGGAATATTCATTTTCTACCCTAATGGTTCGGGATTTAAACCTGCATCATCCCCACTCCCTCCCTTAACAGGTCCTCTATGATTCTAAATTCAATCAATCCTCCCAATGCTTTGACCTGGTATCAGATCTAGGCTACCAACTACTAAACACAACTGGTATATTTGTTAGGTTTCCCTTTGATGGCTCAACCAAACCTGTAGTCTTAGACCCTGCCTTGGCAAACCCCTCCCTTGCCCCCTTTACTAGCTCATAAGGTGTTACCCTCCCACTAACTGGCTCTGACCATGGTTCAATCACCAGACACTCTCTGTACCATTTTTGCACCAGCCCAATCCCACATCAAACTGGGCCAAAACCGATTTGCCCACCCTCCTTTCTCTCATTAAAGAATTATCAATCCTACCACCTCCTGCCCTCCGGACAGCTGCTTCCCTGAGTGCCTAGCATTTCGCCTTTTGGGCACCCTTATCTCCCTCCTGGCCCTCCATACACCTAACAAACATCCTTGCTTCAGGTCAAAATCCGTGTGGACAGTTGTGCTATCATAAGTCTCCCAGGCTTTTAACCGTGAGACAAGGATGTCACACTTATCTCTACCTAGAACGCCTTCCGACCCCGCCTGAAGTGCTCACCCTGTATACCTCAAGGCTACAAAGATGGCGTAGGAATCACATTGGAATTTATTTATCCCCTTCCTAGATATCAAATCTGTATGGGCAGCCTGCCGGATTGCCAGCTGGCGAACTCCTAACTGCTTTTCTTCATTTCCTAATACCTCAACACATATTGAAGTCAATACCTCCCTCCTATATCACCCCTTCTCCTACAAGGAACCCATACCCTCAACCTCCATCCTCTGCCCCTTTGGAGACTTCCTCCCACTGCAATTTCACGAAGTTACCTTTGCCCTCCGGAAGTCCTACAACACCTCCGCTCCTGGCCCTGACCTAATCCCAAATAGTATCTGGAAAAGGGTCAATTACACTAACCCCTCATTCCTCACCTCCATCATAGATCCCCGGTTGACCAATCGTTTCCACCCAGCCTCCCTTAAAGCAGCCAATGACATTGTCCTCTCCAAGCCTGACAAATCTGACTGCGACTCACCCTCCTCGTTCAGGGTCCTAGTCCTCCTAGAAACATTGTCAAAGGTTCTAGAAAGGATAATGGCAACTCACCTATCACTGATTGCCCATCCTGTTAGCCTCATCCATCCCAACCAATGCGGCTTGCTCCCTGAACTAAGAACTCTTGATGCATATGCTGCCCTTAAACATGAAGTCCATATACTGTAGCGTACCTGCCTCAGGACCTCCACCTTATTCCTCAACATCAAAGGGGATTTTGATAATATTTCCTAAAGCTGTTTATCTTCCCTGATGTGCACCAAGGGTGTATCTCCTTACATGGTTTCATAGGTTAAGTCGTTTTTGACTGACTTCCAATGCCTGCTGATTTTCCAGGGCTCAACTAAAACTTTCTTCACCATTCAAGTGGGTGCTCCTCAGGGCTCCCACATCTCGCATTTGTTATTTCTTATATATATATCTTCCCTACATTTGCCCATCCCTAAGGGGAATATGTTGTCTTATATTGATGTATTCACGGTTACTGTTGGATTTGGCTCATACTGGAAGAACATACAACTTCTTCCGCATTAATACTCTCGTCTCTGCAGGATGGCCTCCCCTCTCTCAGTCTCTTTCTCCATCCCTAAAACCGAACTGATCCACTACTGCACCCCACACGATCCCTCACCCACCTCTTTAGCTCCTCTCTCTCAGGAGGGCAGCCTCTTCCACCCCTCCTCCCTAGTCCGATGGCTTGGGTACTGGTTCTCACTGTTCAAATGTGAATGGGCACGATCTTATATCTATCGGAATATACTAATGCAATACTAAGCGAGTATTGTGGGCACGCCTAGATGAGGAGAGGTAGATTTATTAAGGTAGATTGGTAGGTAGTCTGTTCCTTATTCTTCTAAGTGAGAAAAGTGGGCGGTAGCCCCTATATATACAAGAGTGCGCCCTCCCGTTATCTAAAAGAATATAAAAAGGGAAAAAGATAAGTACGAACATGCTTTACCGTAACGTTAGTAGGAAAAACATAAGTGCGAACATATTTAACCCTGAAAACCTGCCAAGAAAATCCCATAAGTTAGTATAAAACTAAAGTGGTTTAAGGGGTTTCGTTGTGGATGATAAGACATAAAGGACGGAACAATAACCGTTAAAATATGTGATAAGCAAGCGAAATAACCCGAATACCAGATAAAGAAATATACATAAGAATGCTTATCATAATAATTAAATATAACAGAAATAAACGCACAGTATGTCCTAGCTGTAGTAATGTATGCAGTGTAATAGGTATTGCCGAAACACTAACCAAGTAAGAGAATATAAGTTATATTCAAGGAAATATTCATATGAAAACGAATAAGAAATTTCAACACTTCCCCTCATTATCTACAGCCCAGAAGTCCCATCAACTGTGTATGTGCCGGTTTCGCAGAGATTTTGGTACTGATATCGGCAAGGTTTTCTGACGACTCAACCTTGAGTAAAGTGAACGAACCGCGGTCAAGTTGTTCTCGTATTTTGTGAAAGTGAACATCGACACGTTTGGTACGTTGATTGAGTTGATGGTTTGTTGCAAGAAAATTAGCGCCCGTATTATCTGCGTGCAAAGCGATCAGTAAGCTTAGTCGAATATCGTAGTGGCCTTTTTGGAACCATTGGATTTGTCGCGTAGCCAGTGACATAGCAACGTATTCCGCTTCGGTAGTAGATGTAGCGACGGATGCCTGTTTCTTGGATCGCCAGGAGATACATGAACCATTTAAGATAACAATGTATCCTGAGAAGAAGCGGCGGGTATCAAGGCAAGTGGCAAATTCTGCATCAGCATAGACATCGATAGCGGGAGTAGCGTTGATTGGGTACGAGTAAACAATCCTAGATTTTCCGTCCCAGCAAGGTAACGAAGGAAGTGTTTAGCGGCCTTTAAGTGTGCTTCAGATGGGCAAGATGAAAATTGAGAAAGAAATGAAATGGTATACGAGAGGTAGGGTCTTGTGCCAGTGGTGAGGTACATAAGTGATCCTATAACCGATTGGTAAATGGAGGGGTCTGGTACCCGTATGTCTTCGGTCCCTTTCGTAAGTTGAATGCCCCTTAGTAAAGGGGTAGAAACGGAACGTGAGTTTTCCATGCCATATCGTTGGGGGACTGACTCGATGTATTTTTGCTGGGTAAGATGTATGCCGTCTGGAGTATACGTTATGTGCAAGCCGAGTAGGAAGTTAGCTTCCCCTAGCTCTGTGATCTCGAATGCCTTTTTCAAGTCTTTTATCAGAGATGTGGCGTGGGGGGAGTCGGCTGCGTGTATGGCAAAGTCGTCGACGTAAACCGATATATAGAGGTCGTGTTTAGCATGGACGAACATTCATGGGTCTAGGGCTGATGTCGTAAATCCTTTGGAGGTTAAGATTTTTGCGAAGAGAGCATACCATTCATTCGCAGAATGCTTAAGTCCATAAAGACATCGGTTAAGTTTCCATACTTTTTCTCCGTCACGGTACCCAGGTAACGGTCGTAGGTAAACTTCTTCTTTGAGTTCGCCGTAGAGGAAAGCAGATTTGACATCGAACTGTCGCGGTCGTCATTTGTTTTTGGCGCATGTCGCGGGGAGGAAGCGGGGAGATTCATAAAGGATAACAGGGGCAAATGTTTCTTCGAAGTCGAAGCCGGGAATTTGTGAAAACCCTTTGGCAACGGCTCTTACGCGAAACCTTTCGAAAGTCCCATCTGCATTATGTTTAGTCTTTTAAACCCACTTACTATCGATTATCTTTCTTCCCATCGGTCTCTCAAAAACATCGGAGGTTCTATTCCTTTTTAGTGCATTAATCTCGTCATCCATCGCCGTGGTCCACTGTTCCTTAAGAGTACTGTTAATCACTTAGTGATACGTGGTGGGATCCTCATCCTGTAGTTCAGTAGCATTTCTGCAAAAGCGTACCAGTAGGCGTGATACTCGTCCTGACCTTGTCCGTGTTTCCGGTTGCTCGTCTGGTAGGACCTCATGTTCTTGAGGTTGTTGTTCCTAGGGAGCAGGTTCCGGAGTAGGTGACGGTGTGTTAGGTCGGTTGTAGTTCTCTGGGTGTGGAGGTAATGGAGAAGGATGGATTTCAATCCCTGTTGTGCAGTTGGTAGGTTTCGTGCTCGGGTCCAATTCCAAAGTCTTACTGTACGATTGCAGGCCTATTGGAAAGGAGGGAGGATGTACGGTCGCAAATTGGGATTCCGCAGCAGGCGTTGTACTTGGAACTTCCGATTGTTCAATCATTTTAGTGGTCCAGTGTACTTGTCGTGTTTCGGATATCTTAAGTTGCGAGGGGATGTATATCTGGTATATCCTGTCATAGGATGTGTATCCAACAAGATAACCTTCGATCGCCCGGGGTTGTAGCTTCGTTCCTGGTTTTCTAGTCTCCTCAGGTATCTGGACGAAGCATTTGGTCCCGTATGGGCACAGGTGGTTGATCAACGGCTTTTGGTTGTAGAGAGATTCATAGGGCGTTGAACCTCCTATACATCGGTTGGGAAGACGATTTCTGAGGTATACGGCAGTTGCGATTGCTTCTGCCCAAAGTCGTAGAGTTAAACCTTTTAACATGGACCTAGTGGCGGTTATTATGGTCCTGTTATACTGTTCAGCAACGCCATTTGATTCATGTCAGTAGGGTGGAGTTTTGTCATGAAGTATTCCATGTGCATGAAACAGGTTTAGCATTTCATGGTTCACATATTCACCACCGTTATCAGTTCTGAAATGTTTGATTATGGCGTTATCTTGAGTTTGTCACTCCTGGATGAACTGTTTGAAGATTTTTGCCGTATCGGATTTTACCTTGATGGGGTAAATCCAGGTGTATCGTGTGAAGTCATCAATGAAGGTGATATAGTACCAAGAATTACCAAAGGATGGTGTCGAGAATTTTCCACTTAAGTCGGAGTGAATTAACTCGAAGGGGCTTTCGCAAAGGTGCTGTGTTGGTTCTGGTTTTTGTTTGAACGACTTTGAGGTAATGCAAGTTTTGCATTGCCAATCTGTAGGAACCTTAGGGATATGGGGTGTGTCGGAGTATTTGTCGGAGCGAAGGTAGGCTGGTGAGGGATGACCCAAGGCTTCATGCCACTCTTGATAGGTCATTTTGTATGCCTGTTCCTTTCTTTCCTGCACGACATAATCTTGTCCGTCAAGCTTGCCCCATAAAACCTCTTTGTTCTCTCCCATGACATACATGTCCTTCCCTGAACTGCGTAAAGAAAACCCTTTTCCCAAAGAAACGATAGCGTGCCATGATAACAAATTGCATTGACCCTACTTAGGAAACCCAGAGAACACGTGGAAGAAAAACAGGAGATACATGGCCATTAGACGTTTTGGCCATGAGCTTAACTGTTCCATGGCCGCATGACTCTATTACAGAGTTATCGCCTAACTTGACGTTTCCTTTTTCTGGTTCAAAGTTTATAAGAAGGTCTAGGTTGCTTGTCATATGTGAGCTTGCGCCTGTATCGATTACCCAATTGTGTGGGTGAGGGGTCTTTTGCGTACTGGTAAGGGTTGAGGATGTACTGACCGGTTTGGATATCTCTTCCTTGCCGATCTTGGCGGTGTCAATCGCTGTCCTTTCCTTCCTCTTTTGGTTATCGGTCTTGAGTTTCTGACACTCTTTCCAAGTGTGCCCTTCATTGCGTGCAGAGGGGTAATGTTTTTTGCAGTATGAGCATTCCTTGGCTGTGACCGATAAGCTGTTTCCCTTTCGTTGGGGTTGTTCCTTCCCTTTTCCTTTGACAGTGGCGGTTTTATACGCCTTGTCTTCTTCAGAGTTAACGGGAGTTTTAAGATCCAACAACCTGTTATAGACCTGGTTGTAGGTAAAGTCCTCCTTGGTTTGGAGGTTGTCGACGATGTTGTTCATCGACTCGGGAAGGGACCAGAGAAGGACAGCAGCTTTTGCTTCCGATGACTCGAATACCGGCTTAAATGCAAAAGGTAGGGCGTAACGGTCAATTTCGGTAGCAGAGGTGCAACCGTGTTGCATGCGATTCCAGAGGGTGTCGAACTTGCCGATGTGATCAGCGATGGGTTCAGACGACTGGTATTTGATATCGAGAACAGCGTTGAGTTAGTCGAAGATGGAGAAGGTGTTTTCTCTGTCAAATTTATCCTAGAACGCCATCCAGATTGCGTGCAGCGTTTTGTTGGTTGCCAGGAGGATGAGCCATTTTGGATATATGGTCTCGAGGAAGTAGGCCGATGCCTACTGGTAGCGATCGCGAAATTCATCTATAGGGTCAACATTCATCAGATCCCCGTCTTCATCCCGTATTTCATCGGGGATGGCTTCCGTTCCTTGCACAATGTCCCTGTAGTTGAACAGTCCGAGGACTTACTCGGAGATGTCACACTATGTGCGGTAGTTCCCTGGCTCAGTCAGCTTTGGGATGGAGATGAGTTTGTAACTAGGTGCGAAGCCACGTTTAGAGTTAATAGCGTGTGTCCGTGCCCGTTGGTCAATGGGCAGAGGGGTTGCTGGGGGATTGTCAGTAGAAGGTTCAGGGACAGTGGTTGTGGCTGAGGCAATGGTGGATTTTGGTTATACAAGTTGTGTTCTTCGAATTGTCCTCTGTGGCCACACACCCCCTTTAAGTTCACACAACTTTTATCAATCCCAAAAGTAACATGTTCACCTATCAAGGATTATTCTAGGAGTGTCCACCCTCAGATGTGTTAACTTTCAGGTAGTTGATAAAGTGTGCGGGGGAGTGGTGGGTATTGCTTGTGCGCACAAAGAGAGGAAAAAGAAGGAGACAGAGGCCAACAGTGAAAAGAGCTTGGTTAAGTAGTGGTCAACGTTGAGAGTGTTTCCCGAGACTTGTGTAATGCCGAGGCCGAGAATGTTTGGTTTCGTCAAGAAGGAGCGTTTCGTCTACGCAATGTTTCGTGCCGAGAAATAAACTTTGTCTAGAAAAATATTTCTGGGTATTATGCTGGTGGGAAACTTGGATCGATGGCAGGACGGGTTTTGCTTCATTGACTGAGAGGTGTCGTGGTCTGTTGGAGGGTGTAAATGTATATCTTAAAGATATAGGAGGCCCGGGCTCATAACCTGTTCAAATGTGTATGGGCACAATCTTCTATCTATCGGAATATACTAACGCAATGCTAAGCGAGGATTGCGGGCACGCCTTGATGATGAGAGGTAGATTTATGAAGGTAGATTGGTAGGTAGTCTGTTCCTTATTCTTCTAACCAAGAAAAGTGGGCGGTAGCCCATATATATACAAGAGTGCACCCTCCCATTATCTAAAAGAATATAAAAAGGGAAAAATATAAGTACGAACGTGTTTTCATCTTCCGTCTCCTCTACACACCCGGCGATTGAAATCTCAACACCACGAGAAATCATCACCACTTTCGTTTCGACTCATCCTCACCCTTTGGCCATGCCAGTCGGTGGGGATTGGTCTTAATGATTCCCTCCTCTTTGTGCTCATTAGGGTCTACCCCTTTGAGTCTCCTCTCTCCCCTTCTGCCATCTTTACTGATGGTTCCTCTCCTTTCCCCGCTTTTGTTTTTGCCTCGCTTAGCTTTTTGCTCTGCCTCGCTTAACATTCGCACGGTCGGGAATTTCCTCTGACCTCCCTATACGGCTGGGAGACAGGGTTGCAGTAGGAGGAAACATTCTACAG
>QFET01005194.1:0-13206 GCA_003316355.1 Tuber calosporum | reverse complement strand
GACAAGGTAAAAGGTATGGAACTAATAGAGTGACCGTTCAACTTGTAGTATTAAAGATGGTAGTCCTGTGAGGCTTGAGAGTCTGAATCCTTAAAGGATTGCAAGCTCTTTAAATACAAAAAATTATAGCTAGGAAAACTTAACAAAAGCGCAAACATCCTGTCCTACAAACATGCTAACTGGGGCAGCATAACAAGGTAACCATATTCCGAAAACAGAGGGTTAAAAGCGACAGGATGGAGCTAACAAAACAAGTAATGGAATCCAAACAGGAAGGAACAAGAGATCGCTAATACTATACAAATCCAGTAGGTATAGCAGGAGGATAGCGATACCCAAATGGGCAGAAGCAAGGAGGGGTAGTGATCAGCGAAACAAGGAAAGAATAACCAGTTAGGAAGTCATAACCAAGCGGGAAAGGACAACCAAATAGTAGCGCTTATCAGGTATAAACCCAAATAAGTAATAACCAACATCAAGTCAGTTGTAATAGTAGAAACATAATAGGATTCCGTTACAGTTTTGCCATGAAGATATCTGCCCCACTCAGTTAAATGATTGCCAGAACTATTTATTATTCTGAGGGTATTAAGCATTCCTCTATAAATAGTCTTCAATTCATTTATTAAATGAATAAAGTTCAATCTAATGCTGCTTATTTGCAAACATCTTACACAATATCAGTTGACCAGTCTGAATGGCTGTCTTTCTTACATTTATGTACTTATATATATATGCATTTAGATTATCAAAACTTTAGTATTCATATTTTGACCATATTGGAGTTTTTAGAGTCTATGATGTTTCACAATTGCTGATGTTAGGCACATGGGTACAAGGTACTGGAATCCAGCCCTGAATTTATACGAAAATTGGGCTGAGATACTACTCATACCCCTCCGGCCCCCTTGTGGGGCCTGCACATCACCTGTGGCACCTACGGTAAATAGTGTCCCCTCACCAAAAAACGAAAATTAGCGCCCCTCTTGTAACACCAAATACGTCGTCGCCCTACGCCCGACCGGATGCTGTCTGCAGGGTATATGAAAATGGAGACTCGGACGACGGAATGCCACTGGAATCGAGTACACAAGATCAGTGTCTGCAGGGTTACAGCCTATTCCGTACACCCTTTGCTGGAATGGACCGAAAGTGATGGGACACTCCACACAAAAATGAGAATATGATGAGTGGGCTTCAAGGAGAACATGAGAACCCACTCAGACCCTGAAAACATGCCTATCTTAGTTTACAGACTTATCGGAACAGGTTGATAAGGAGATGCAATAGCAATACGATACCCTATTGGACCGATCGTAAGTTTCAAGTCATCCTGAAAGCCATTTGCAAGACACCGGGAAAGCCGGTAATATCCAGATAGGTCACCAGCCAAGTTGGCCACTTGGAGTTCTAAGAAACTATTGGTAAATTCCATGATGGACTACTTAAGTTTAAGCGGCAGAACAAGGAACGACAACTCTGACTGATAAATGGTTAACACCATCAGGAAATAAAGGAGCGCTGACCTGTCGATAAGCTGCAGGGGTAACAATATTCTCCGGGTTAAGCGGTTCTTGCACTTAGGATTGAAGGATGGAAACCGTTGGAAGTATATTAAAATCTAGAAGTTAGAAGTCGTTTGCGAACTCTCAGACGCAGGATATAAATATCGAGGTGCCTCCCGAGCTTTAGCCATCATTAAGCAACTGAGAAGAGATCTTATCAATATAATAAGTTTCACTCGAAAATCTTTATTACTTTCCCTACGAGCCTTCCTAGACACTCTCCGTTCACCAAGAAAGATTATAAGCCTATACAGATTCACTTGTCCTTAGAATCGACTACCCTTAACAGCTGAGCAGCTGTGCTGTGAACACTAATTCTTTCCCATATGGGTTGTCGTTATATTGTAACCTCCCAGTTCTATATAACCTCTTATCTTAAATCTTGTACCATTTACCATAGATGTAACATTATACAGGAGAACTAATTGAAGACAAAGGAGTTTGCATGATATTATCATTTACAGTCAAAAGAACAGTACCAAAAATATATTTATATGGATAGGCTTTACTTTCAATTTGGCCTTGATTCTCAGAGACTGACCATATATTGAAAACCAAGGACTATGTATCATACAAAGAAAGATATTTAGCAGCAACTTTTCTTAATGGCCTTGTCAGAATTTATTTTTTTGACGCCTTATCTGCCTCTGGACATTCCTCTCTTGTTCATATCTGTAACTGATCTGGGGAGAAGTCAACATGTAAGGAAGATAGACTTGGATTAAACTCTGTTCAATATATAAACCAGATGATAGGTTCCCACCTTTTACCGCTTTATGAGACAATGGGAGGAATGTCAGGAGGATGTCCAAAAAAAAAAAAAAAAATTGAAGATAGCCTACCATACCATACTTCATAATATATACATACGCTACTTGCAGTACACAAATCAAATTCTACATATGGGTTTGACTCCCTGCTCGTCCAACATGAATCCAGTTGAGAATGTTTGGGTTCTATGGAAGGATATATTCAGGAGGGTTTGCCGTGAGTCTGCTCACCGTCCCTATGGTCGAGATGAGATTATATCTTTGACTCAGAAGATATGGGAGGAGTTACCATGGAGCAGAATCTATTGATAGATAGATGGGATGCCACGGCGGATTACAGCTCTACTCCAAAATCATGAGGGCCCAACTCACTGATAATATATGTAGTTTATCTCTATTCTTATTTGATCTTTTCTTTTATCTATTTTGTTTATTCTTTATTTTTTTATAGTATAATAGGATTCGTGTTGTGAAAAAATCAGGTAGTGCCAAGACCCCGTATCCCACAACTTTCTTCACTCGGGTGGGGCGAGACTTTTTGAAAGTGGATTGAGTACTTGACTAAAGGGGAGGTATGGTGCGATAAATCACTTCTTGGGCATCAGAGTTGGCAGCAACTTGCAGTTGAAGCTCTGTGTGCACCGTGTTTGTTTCTTAGTAATCTGGCCAGGCGTAGTCCCATGATTTAATCATCAATCTCTGCTCAAACAAGGAGCCCGGCTCCAACTTGGCTGCAAGAGTGGTCTAAAATGAGGTTGGGAATCCTGGCCGACAATGTTCAAGTAGCAAGAGAGATGGCAATCTGCATGCAATACTCGAGTGCCCGCGGACAAGTATTTACCCCATTTGTTTTTGGGAAGGAGGAGGTGTCCTCACGTTCTGTTTGGTCTTGTGAGCAGGTATTGTGCGGCGCGAGTAAGAGCGCCTTGATGATATTTTAGGTCTTTCAAAACTTATACGGACGCCCCATATGAAAAGGCAACTACACCCTAAGAACTCGAGTGATTGGGATACGTGCTAGGAATCGTAGTGGGATGTTACCTCTTCGGGAAAGAGTGCGAGTGAAATGCCAAGGCTACTACTGGCTTACCCTTCTGAAATACCATTTTGTAGAAGAGAAAAGAAGAAGAAAAAAAATGGAATCTTACCAACTTAGGAAGGGCTGAACCTATTGATGTATGATATGGCCCAGAAGGTGTGTGGGGCCTTTAATATGATACCAGATTGTGGGAAAGCAAGGCATTTAGTGCTAGTTGACAAAAACCTAGACTACCCTCTTGTTCACGCTCTTCTCACTGGGGCTTGGGCTCATTGATAACTTACTTACTGCTAAGCTAAGGCCGCAGGGAACTTGGAATACGTGTTTAAGCCTCCTGTATTTCCCAGCCGCTTCCTTCGTGCCGGGTAACTCTCGACACCCCCGGAAAATCCTCCTGGGGCAATCATTTCTCGCTGTATTGTAGGGGTATGGATAAAAATTATAGAAATAAATCACATTGGGCTGTATATTTGGAGGAAGGCATTGCGGCCAATACGGGAATCCGGGAGGAGTGGGCAAACTGGGACTAGCCTGAATACTATATGTACCGCCAACTATACATACAGGGGAGTACTGGAACTTCATAACATACGCTAAGTTCCAAGATGGTAGTAGATTATATGGGAATCTGATGATTTTAAATAAGAGCTGGCTGAAGGGTCAGATGGATCGGTTGAAACAGGGCCAGGGTACCGCGCATTACAGGTGCAAGAGATATATACAGGCCCTTCCACACTTGATATACCAATTGCCACTCTTTCAACACAGTTAGAGTGGCAAATGATTGTGAAGATTTTGGTATAGGTAAGGTTTAGTACTTTAGAGACAAGGGAAGGATGGAATGAGGCTAACGAAGGGGTTTCAAGTTGTCTCTTTCATAACTAGGAATAGGAGAAATTTCCTGGGTAAGATTGAGAGTTTTTTTCTTCTTTTTACAAGAATGTCTAGTTTGAGGTCATGAATTTTGAAGTGAACCCCTCAAGGGCTGGTGAAGACCGCGGGTGATTGTGTTTATGATACCATTGTTATTGGTTATGTTTTGGGGATGATTGATGTTTCTTTTGTTTATTCGGGTTTCTAGGCTATACCGCTGGGTGCATGCTAGGATTTTCCTGTATTAAATAAATAAATACGGGGAAGTTACAAAAAAAAAAAAAAGTTCCCCCTTTGAGAAAGAGATTACTAGCCAACAGGCGCTACTTTCGGTCTGTCATGTCCTCCATGCTCCGATATCTGAGTGGGAAGAGGCTCACTGTAAACAGCCTGTCAAGGTTGTGCCAGTTACTTCCAGCAGGCTTAGGCTACTGCCAGTATGAGAGGAGAAGGCTACTTTACCACCCCCACAAATGGAAAGCTTATCAGGCAGTATTAGCAGAACCAGCATTCTTTCTCACCTGTATTCTAAACAGAGACCACTCTTTGGCCGCACTCATACCCTGTTCTAAAAAGCCTTTCCAAGACTTTTTCTCGTGATCAAAAGTTGAGCGATTCTTTCTTGATGTATGTGCAGGTTGCCCGACTTTCAGCGGCACATTTCCAGGTAAGCTAGTGCTTTCCATGCAGGTTAGTGATGCGCTAGCGTTTTATACTGAAATACGTGGTATTATTATAAAAGGTTTCACTATTTGAATGTGGCTGAACCATAAGGAAAACTGCTCCGCCGACAGTGGGTAACTATGCAAAAAAAGTGGGGTGACGGAGCCCACGTGTGGCGGAATGGGGTGCGCTCAACATTTAGGAATTCCAATTGAGCAGGTTCATATTTCGGGTCACACTGCATCAGGCTCTTTTAAAGTTCTGGCAGGGCAAACTTGCAGAGGAAGGATGCTTTAATATTTGGGTTGGAGAGTCTGCTTGTGATTGCTTGCTTCTACCCGCCAAATGCCCCCTTCGACACTTGATCCCAGCAATGACGACCCACCATGGAATCTGGCATGCTGCACCTATGCGCTATGTGGGTCCAAACTCTACTTGTGTGAAAAGGGTCGAAAAGCCCAGCGAGGCTTCCGATATTCTGAGCTCATCCTGTGGTAGTCACTAGCACCCGGAATCCCGCCCGTGGACCGACTCGATAACGGAGACCACCGATCCTCTAATATGGCCTGGTTTGCAGGCTCCAGTCTAATTGAGAGGATGATAATATATACGTTCAGAGATGCGCACAGTTCACAAGCGAGTTGTTGTAAATGTTCGAAAATTGCTGCTAGACCGAATATACCCTCGAGTGATGTGCTGCGGTAAGGCTACATGAGTCAAAGTGACTGCGATAGGACTGCGAGAGTCAGGGGGACCTCAGAGAGTGTATGGAGACAACGGTGGCAGCGAGGGAGTCAGTATTGAATATATCTTTCCTTTATTATCATGGGAGTATGCATGGGGAGATGGGGCATCCGTGGGGAAGGTGGGTGTGTATGGTAAACGATGGAAGGGCTCGATCGCTCTCACAATTTCATATGTATGCCTGTCTTTAGAGATGTTTGCGAAGAATGAAGAACAAAGTTCCCAAGTCCGCCTATCGGAATTGTCCTTCCTGCTTCCCGTCTAATCAGTGATTCTGTGCGTTCTATATCTGGACGCCGAATGCACGACCTGCAGCTCGAAATGGGAACATACTTCTATTGTTTATGCCTTCCCTTGACTTTTTTCTTTTATTTTCGGCCAATTCAGCGAGTGAGACTTTGTGAAGATAGCTAGTTTGGGTAAAGTATCCTGGAAACTCTGAAGTATGAGATAATCTTGACGTGTGGATTGGCTGAAGAATTCTAGATATTGTAAGACGAAAATGAGTCGGTACCCTTGGGGGTGAAAGGGGTATACAAGGAGCAGACCTACTAAATATTATGCGCTTAGCCGTAAGCAATTTCGGGTACCATTGACCAGGAAATAATATACCATCGAAAATGTGAAACCTCTGCACATAACTACAGCTCTCTTTACAGCACATCGTACACGGTGAACAAAATAAACTGAAAAAATAAAGGTAAAAATAAATACAGTCAATTCCTGTATTGTCATGTCTTTTTTTACAAGACCCTTCATAAAGGCTTTCTGTGCGCTGGTATGCTCTCACTTGAAAGTGATATGTTGGTGGTTAGCCGCATCAAGGGTCCTGGGAAAATAGCTAAAATTAATGGCGGCACCCATTATGGAATCCATCTCAAATGAAATGTACTGGAAAACACTAGCTGGGTTCAAGTCATTGCTTATTTTATTTTTTCAGTCATGTTTTTCTATCCCTTCAAAGTGGGGTGAAAGCGAATATATACTCGTATTTTGGTACATTTCGTGGCCGATGATATCCGAAATTGCTCACCGCCAATCACCTTGCATTCAAAAGATTTACTCGTATACACGGTGCTCGACATTGGCAATTGCCCGGAAGGATGGGAGATCTGGTAGGGGGGCTGAAGGCTTCTTTCTATGGGCTGGGGAGGCGTTTTCCTGGTCGTCGAGACTATAAATGCTTGATAAGGATTAGATGACCAGGAGGAACGGGGTCGAAGGGCTTTTTCTTTCACATTTGTATGATATTACTTTCGAAAGGCTCAGTACCGTTATTAAGGGTGTCTGTGGACGGAGGCGGAGGCAGATCTCCTACCGTACACAAAAACTCCAACCCCAACGCATGGAGACACCCCTATCAGCCAATTTGATCTCTATCATTACCCAAACAAAGCCGCCGATCACCATAGCACTTCGCAAATACCTGCTGACATGGTGGCTTAAGCTGGGAGAAAACAGACTCCACCCTTCACCCGAGCGGAGTGGCTCTCGTCTAGGAGGGTGATGGCAGGTATGCGCTTCCTTTCGGGTATAGATATCTCCTAGCACCCTAGATAGGTCCTAGGTCCCTCCCAACTACTTATACAAAGACAGCGGATTTAAGAATCCGAGACGTCCCTAGAGACAACCAGTCCATTCGCGGAACCTCTTAGGCACCGTCGACCCCCAGAATATCTGAAGGAAACACAAATGGGGTTAGAGAAATCATTTCCCCAATTGCCAGGGTTAGGGTTTATAACCACTACCAGAGCCTAGGGTAAAAAAAATCGGGGGACGGGGGGGGGCTTCTGGGGTTCTTATCGGAGCGTTCATTGCCCTTGAGCCGATTGAGAAACAGTGTTTCTGACTCTCGTTTCCACATTTTCCCATTTTCTTTAGTATAGCCTGGGCTATATCCGAGTCTAGTACATTCAGAGCCGGGCACCACATATTTACCTGGCCTTTTAGAAGGAAGAAAAATATCAGGAGCGGATATTATGCCAGAGTTAGCAATGGTTAAAACATTTCTTGCACCTCAGAGCATTCATCTACCTTTTCACCCCTGAGTGAAGGGCTAGAGTAGAATTGTACCATCTCGTAGGCTACAATGCATCATAACACATCACTCATAGTTTGACCGCAGCCCCCCGTTGGAGATAGCCGCAGTTGGTATGGGAAATACCCGCACTCTTTTGTGGGTGTATGATACGCCTTCGCATCCGCGGAAGGACACGCAAGCCTTTAAAGTTTTCCTCATACTTGTTTTCTCCCCTTTTCATCCTTTCCTAGCTCTCTCGCTCCTCTCCCTGTTCTTTCCACTTAGCCTTTGTCCGCCCTTCCTATCCTTTCCTTGACTCTTTGTCTGTCCTTTCTACATAGAATCCATCTCGATCTTTACCCCTCAATCCAAAACTTCGGGTTTTCGCTTGGGCCACTCTACTCCGCTGCGTAAAAGCCTCTTCACCGATCATTACTTCCGCTTCCGTTATTTCCATTATTTCCAACGCCCCCCGCCATCGCCAACCATCCCCCCGCCCACTTCATTTTTTATTCCCCTATCTCTGGTGGTCATCCCCAATACCGGCCCTTTGTGTCCCACATAGCCCTTTGCTACACTACTCGGCGGGGGGTTGATACCCATCGCAGTCTCCCCACAATTCGCGCTATCATGCCATTTTCCCCACTACCTACCAGGTTTGTGGCTGTCGAGTGTTTGTGACAATACTGTTAAGGGCATAGTCTGTGGTGCACGGGGGTCATGGTGAAGGCCGGCAGTGCGCCAGGCAGCTTGCCTTACACAGGGCAGTGTCTCATGGTCCCGTCCCGTCCCGCCTTCGGGGAGTTATGCTCGCCGTCGCTATAGGGCCCTTGGATAGTCCGGAACACTGCTCCCAACCCTACCCCGTACTATTCAGGGACCCTCCACCCCTTCCCGCACCTTAAGCCTCTGCACCCCAGGCCCCACCGACATAGCCCTGTCAAAGTCATACCACCAAAGGAAACCCCCCGAGCCTCAATATGGTCACCAAGCAGAAGCACACTGCGAGCGGTGTGAGTAAGGCCCTTGAAGAAAAGGACAGGGAGATCCACTAACAATCAGCTACGGTAGAAAGGTTGGCAACTGACGGGCCTAACGTAACTGGTGAAGAGAGGGCTCTGGTCTTTCGGAATGTTAGTCACGCACCTTGCTTTAATATTGTCTCATTGTCCTAATGGAGGTGGGGCAGGCACTGACTCCGAACTAGACAGCCTAGGCTAGTAGCCACCCGCAGATCTCTCTCTCTCGCCTGCCATGCTCCCTTGGGGGCATGGTGGTAACTATTGTACGGGGTGTGCGATTGGTGGCGGGGTGGATAATGTGAGAGTATGTTTTCTCACCCCTTTTTTCTCTATAAAGAGATCT
This sequence comes from Tuber calosporum, assembly GCA_003316355.1. Lineage (NCBI taxonomy): Eukaryota > Fungi > Ascomycota > Pezizomycetes > Pezizales > Tuberaceae > Tuber > Tuber calosporum. The sequence continues at coordinate 4,167 of QFET01005194.1, read as the reverse complement.
TGAAAGAGTTTGTTTGGGGGGGTTTTTTTTTATTTGTTCAAAGGGGGATTTGCGAGATAATTGTTGTTTGTCTTGTCGACTTGGATGTTAGTATGGCTGTTCTACCTACAGAATCTGTTGCATTGATATCCCATTCCCTTATCGCCAATAACGCAATCGCTATTTACCCACCCAGAAGCCCACCTCCGTCAATATAGTCAACAGAACGAATGCCAAAACCAATACCTCATCTCCCAGGCCAAAACCCGCACCCAGCTTCTCGCGTGTGAGATTCCGGGTATATCCACTCCCCTCTCCCACCAGGATAGGGTATCTTGACTACCAAGGAAGGACGAAAACGGGACAACACCCCACCAAGCAGCCATACTCGCCGCGCCGTCTGTAAAATGCGGAAGGGCACCAGTTTCCCACCCACCCAAAAAAGATAAATATTCGAACCTCAAGCCTTCAAAGACCAAAAGGGGATTTTGCAGTGTTAACTGCAAGTAATCTTGGCTTCAATAAATTGGGAAAAACTGGAGGCCGACCGGAGTAGTAGTGAAAGTGGTAATTGATGATTGACCCCTTGAAGCAGATGTACCTCGCGACTCTCTGCATATCGTGCAACCCCATCAGCACATACCATATTCCCCGGACAGTTGTTGACACTTATCACAACTGCACTGTATCATACTTGGCCACCTGCTGACAAAGGCTCCCCACCCCCAGATTGATTTACTGGAGGATAAATAGTGAAAAGATACCCTGGCCTAATGGTAAAATGACCACCCCGACAGACAGACAAAAAACTCGCCCGTTCACGTCCACTCCGGAGAAGCTATTTTTTTCGAGGGTAACATTCAGAAAGAGCATTTTTACTATCACACTATGATACACATTAGAGGTATCATAATATTATCAAATAAATAAAAATTAAAAAAAAGTAAAAAAAAGTATAAATATTTCTCTACCCTCTCATATCATGCCCCTCCCCGCGGATCACGACCCCCCACTCCTTTGATATGGGTATCGTATGGTCTATCATAGAGTTGGATCCTGCCACCCAGCGGGGGGTCCGATCTGACCCTACGGGCTTATCGGGGGGAGGCTAAGGTCTTCGATCTCCCGGTCCCATAGGGTAGGATTCCTTAATCTTCCTGTCCTATGTATGACACGTGAAGGATCGTTCGATGGAAACTCGCTGCGAGGGGGGTGGGGGTGGGGGAACTGAGCTCCCGGGCTCATTGCTGGTTACGTGGAGATTAACTGCTTCTTGAGATGGTACAGTATTAATCACCGCGCCGGCTAGGCATCTCGCGTAATATCACCTCCGTGGACAGATCGGTATCCTATCCTGCTATACTATGATAATAGGTAGTATTTGTACCCTCTCACCCAAGGCCAATTTTCACTTAATGACGACGGTTTTATCCTTCATTATGATATTGTTGGGGTGTCATTGGCACAAATGCAACAAGATGAAAAAAAAATATATATATATATATATATATATTATATTATAGACCTTGGTGGCTGGGTGGTGGTAATGACAAGACAAGACGCATTTGCCCTGAAAGGGGTAATCGTAGATAGGATGTCAATGATTGATGTGGGTTTGGTTGAGAGTAGGGTTGGGTTTTGAAAGGCGCCCGTACGTTGATTGGTGTGTGTCGTAAAGGTGCTGCGATGTTCTCAATTCATGGGGATCCCGTCCAGGGCGCTGTGGGTGACCCTATTCAGACATGCGAGTATAGATGATACATCGACGCCATAATACACACAGATTAGTCCACTACATTCTAGCAAAAATGTGCCTGGCCCTTATATTGTACCGTGTGTTGGTGTTCAAAGGTTGATTCTCGGATAGAGCCTAGTAGGAGGAGGTGATGTGGAACGTACTGAGTAAGCAGAAACAACCTTTGAAGGTCTGCTGGTCGTCCCATCCCACTCCCCTTCTCTTATGATACCAAGTAGATGGAGCTGCGTTGTTTTGAGTATTGGCTTAGGGTATGAATACATCCCTCACTCGGCAGGTATGATATGCACAGGCACCAGCGAGCGAGTAATATCATAATAATAATAAAAGAATGGTTCTGGGATATTGACGAGCAGCTCCAACCCGGACATCCCGTACACCGCATACCTCCAACCGAAACAGAACAAGTGCTATGTGTCTCTCTTGCCATTCCCAACCTGGGTGCCATATATCGGCCGCATCACCCAGGGGGTGATGGACTAGTGGCTCTGTTTGACAGCCTTCCGACTCAAGAAACCCACCAGATCCCCCGCTGTGAAGATGGCACTATAAAGGTTTCTCGGGAGAGGATTTTACATTGGACACCAAATGCCTCCCAACGCGTAAGCATTAACGAATATTTTGTGTTTTACCGTCTATCCCTAGTATCTATCAAGACGAAGTTCCCAAAGCCGCACCCCCTGCCGACGATGACTGACCGCCGCGAGTCTTCTTCCTCGCAGCCTCCTCCTGTTTTTCCTTTTCGATATCCTTGACATAACCCTCGATATCCTCGACAGTCATCATCTGTGCACAGGTCATCAGCACTACTCGAAAATGGATGGGTAGGAAAGAACAAACCTCCATCTCCTTCCCTGGCTCCATGATGGCAATCTCAATATTCTTGGCACCGGTCTGAACCACCTCCAGAAGTGACTTGACGGTAAGTTTTATGGTCTCCTCGCGATCCATATCCTCTTTGTAATTCCTCTCCAAAAACTCTCTAACTGTCTTGCTGGACCTACCAATGGCATTTGCTTTCCTATTCCATAATACCAAATTAACCGAGTATTTCACAAGAAATCCGCGAGTCGAAAAAACCTACCATGCGGAATAAATGCCTGACGGCTCGGTCTGATAAAGTCTCGGAATTTTGTCATTGGGATCAAACCCAATGATAAGCGTACTAATGCCAAACGGCCTAACACCACCGCTTTGTGTGTATCTCTGTTGGACACCAGCAACGTATTTTGTGATATACTCGATGCTGACAGCGTCCTCTACGGTCAGACGGTGAGATTGCGCCTCTAGCCTTGCCTTGTCGACGAGGATGCGGGCATCAGCGTTTAACCCGGCGAAAGCAAGGCAAACGTGGTTGTCCACGAGGCCGATTTTGCTCGGGGTAATGCGTGTATCTTGAAGTTTCATCGCCGAGCGTTTCTCGCAGCCAAGAACAACGATGGAGGTTCCTTTAACGCCAACAGCGCAGGTTCCTTGATGAGTTTAGCATATTTCAGAATAGATCTTTTTGCCTGTGTGGATGTAGGGAGATGGGTATATGTACCTCTCTTGACGGCTTCTAAAGCATATTCTACCTGGAATACGTGACCATCGGGACTATTGTTAATTAGTCGTTGACGCGATAATCAGTAGATGGGAATCGGAGGAGGGGTATGGTGGATACCTGAAAACTATAGGGCACGTTTAGTATCAGCTTTCCATGCGTTTGGTGCTTCATTTTAAGATAAGCTTACCACTCAAGGCTCTATCATAAGAGCCAGCCATATTTTGATAAGTTAGCGAGGCTATAGAAACTCGAGGAGACGATGTGGTGGAGCTGATGAAGATGGAAATGTAATGCTGGAAGCTTCGGCAGATGCTAGAGTCTTAGTGGTGCTTGTTGGTGGGTCTCGAAGCAAGAAGGGAGAAATATAATGACTATTGTTTCCCCCACCTCTTGGCACTTGAGGCTTGACAATGCTAAGAAAAGCCCTGATGAATAAGTGACCCCTAACCCTGAATATCTTTCCGTGATTACGTGATTCGATTTTTAAACTGCTTGAGATTTCCCCCACTTGTGAAGAAGGGCGCTCACACTTGGATAAAACCGAGACACTGAAGGAATTGACATGGTATGAAAAGCAGGGGCTCAAAAAACCCCAATTTTTTTTGCGGCAAGGGTAACTTAACACTCGATGAGTCAAAAGATAATATTATTATAATAATAATATCATAGCGCAAAGTCTCTAAACAAAGCCAGCCCTCAACTGGCAAAAGGGCTAACAGAGTGAGCAGCCAGTGGGCTAGTTGGGAAAAAAAGTGTTGGTAATGACTGAAGGTCTGAGCAAACCCGCTCAGGACCCTGTTCGAATATCCTGCCCTTCCCTCCTCTCGAGCACCGTTGAAAAAACTCTGACCTCTGTAGATCTTCCCGTTACGAGTATATCATAACC
>QFET01005183.1:0-16477 GCA_003316355.1 Tuber calosporum | reverse complement strand
GGGGGCGGGTGCCTGAGACTGGGGTGGGCCAGCACGAAACCCAGGACGCCCAGGAGGGCCGGGCGGGCCACGGACTGAGGACAAAACGGGGGAGCAGGAGGAGGGGGGATGGAAGACTGAGGGTGGGTGACCCAATGTGACAGGTCACGAAGAGAGGAGTGTAGGGAGGCGAGGTCTGAGCGCAGGGTGTCAACCCCATTTGGAGGAGGGGCAGGTGCAGCCGGACTACGGTCACGGATGAGTGAGGTGAGTTCATCCAACTTGGTGTTGACAGCGACGAGGTCGTGCAGGGCGGAGCAGATGAGTGGAAGAAGAAAGGTTTCTGCAGTAGAGAAGTCATAGAGGTCTTCAGTAGAGAGGGGGGGGACTTGTCCTTCACGACAGCTAATGGCAGAAAGGGTTTCCTGGAGAAAAGAAGAGATACACGAGGAGTTGACCGGGAGGATGGGGTGAGGAGAATCTTCCCGCCTAAGGGCTTGGGAGGATTGAACCGAAGAGGGGCGAGAAGGATCCATGGCCTACGCCTAGGGACGCGAAGCCTAAGCGAGGGCAGGAATGAGGGGATCGTGAAGTTAAATGAGTTATCAGAGGTGTTGAAAAAGTATGGGTAGGAAAATAGGGGAAACGGAGCGTGGCTAGCTATCTATGTCCGTGACCCTCCTTATATAGGCGCTCTTCCCACAACCCTAACCCTGGTGACTTTACTATGAGTGACCTCTTTACTATGACTGCCGCGTGAGTCATAGTCTAACAAACATCCTATAACTCACAATTTGAGTCATAGTATACAATCCCCATAATATCCAATTTTCATAAAAGGTCATGTGGGCTAATCGCGTCACATGCGTGAAACCCCAGACTCATACTTGTAGTCAGGTGCGAAAGTCATAACATCATATGACCTCACTAGCGTGAGTCATGAAACCATAAACATAAATCAAATCAAACATCATAATCAGAAATGATCTCACAAATCGTGAGTCATGTGAAATATTTCATATTGCTAAGTCACGATTTGCGACAATAGCTCCTCTCTCCCCTCAACTTGAGTCCCATCAAGCTATTCACCAAGTTTCATTACTTGGTTCCAGAATCTCCTCGCGTCGCGACGGAACTTCTGTAAAATTTGTTCCGTTGTGCGTAACTATTTTCTGATCATCTCCAATGTCAGGTCTGCCACCTCGATAGTTCGTTTTTGGTGCGCAATGCTGGCTTGTTGCGCTTCGAGGGTCTCCTCTTGGAGTCTGATCGTACCTTGGGCTTCGTCCAGTTGTATTTCCAAACCCGAAATTTTTCTATGGAGGGATTCAATATCTACCTGTGTGTATTGGTTTTCGGTATCATTGTTTCGGGTTTCCTCACCGGTCTCCAACCGTTTTCTCCTAGCTTGCGTGTGCTGAGCATCCTTTCTGCTCAGTTCTTCTTTGTTTCCCCATGCTTTGGGGTAGTATCCTGCCGTGATCTTCGCATCGCGGTGGGCTCTACAATTATTTCGGTAGCACTCCTCCCATCTCGTTTCTGCATATGGTTGTTTTGGCCAGTAACAGGCCCCTTCCTTGTCTTTTCTATGGACGTTGCAATGCTCGTCATTGCATGACGTCCAGCTCATCGCGTTGTGTTCTGATGCCCTTTGCTGGTCCTCTACCGTCACATAGCCTGGGCTAGTTGGAGTGATTTCTCGCATTGGGTCTCCCCATCCGTCGTACGTTGTTTCTTGTTTGATATCTTCCCAGCCTTGGCTTTTCTTGGTATCGTTCGTGGAAGTGTTTGATTGTATTTTCTGCGTGTTCGAAGTTTTCCGCAGGGTACCAAACTTTATCGTGATCAGGAGAATATCCTGTCCACTTCGCTCGATATTGGAGTCTTCTTTAATGTAGTTGTGAATCGACTATTTCTTCAACTACGTATTCTGTTTCGCCTTCGATTTCGATTGGTGGTGGTGGTGACTAGGTCTGTGATGGGAATCTTTGGTCTTGGTAGGGTTTGATAAGTGAGATGTTGATGGGGTTGTGTATTCTCATCGAGGGGGGGAATGTCCAGCTTATATGCACTGTTCCCCACTCTTGCCAAGATCTTGAAGGGCCCTATCTTTCTGTAATTTAGTTTCTTGCATGATCTTGTGGTCCTTACATTCCTTGGTATGAACCATACCATTTCTCCTGATTTCAAATTCGGAGCGGGTTTTCTGTGTTGATGGTAATTTTCTTTCTGTCGAAGTTGTGCGACCACCATTTCTTCGCGTATAGTATCGTGCCCTTGGTTCATTTCGTTCGCCGGAATCTTCTGATCAGGTATCAGATGACCACTTGCGTCATGTTTCGGGTGTTGTCCGTAGTTTGCAAAGAAGGGTGTTGTCTTAATTGTTTCTTGTTGTCCATTATTGTATGCAAACTCCGCAAAAGGTAAAAATTCGTTCCAATTATCTTGTTAATAATTGACGTATGCTCACAGTTATTGTTCCTGGATGGCATTGGTTCTTTTGGTCTGTCCATCCGTTTGCGGCTGGTAAGCCGTACTCAGTTTCCTTTCGATTCCCAACCTCTGTGCTGTCTCTTTCCATAGGTCAGAGGTGAACTGTGTTCTCCTATCGGTGATGATATCATGCGGCAATACGTGTAACCGAAAGATTTCTTTTGCAAAGGTTTGCGTGAATTCTTTTGTTGTCATATCCTTCCGGTATTCAATATAATCACTGAATTTTGTTAGTCTGTCGATGACTACCAAGATCGCATCGTATCTGTCCGATTCTCGTAAATCTGTGTTAAAATCCATCGATATCGACTTCCATGGCTTGTCTGGTGCTTTATTTGGTGTAGTTGAACATACGGAGCATGTCGGGATGATTTCGTTCTTTAACAAAAGTCGCTGTTCTTGACATATTTCTTGATCTTTTCCCGCATTCCGGGCCAGTAGTAACTGCGACTGATGAGTTCCGTGGTCTTTGCTGTCCCAACATGTCCTGCTTGCAGAATGTCGTGATTTTTTCTGATACAGCCCAAGGTGTACATCCTTCATTTCTTTTGTTCCTAGTTCGAGTACTTTCCTTATCTCTTGTATGTGAGGGTCCTTCCCGCTCTGTTCCTCAAGCTTTCTCATCTCTTCTCCGGGAAAGCTAATCGTATTCATTTCCTGTATCCTTATCTCCTTATAGTATTTTTCTTGTGGTAATAGGATCCTTTGTTTCTGTTTGATCCTGTCGTTATCTTCTTCTGGTGCATCTTGACTTCTCCTTCTCAATGCGTTTGGCTTGCAGTTTTCCTTTCCTGGCAGATATTTGATCCGTATATTGTATTGGCTTAACTTCTCGCTCCACCGGATCTGTCGTTCATTAAGATCTTTTCTTGTCGTGAAAGGGACCAAATTGGTATGGTCAGTGAGGATCCTTGTCTTGTGATGGCTTCCCAACACATATCTTTGCCATTCCTTGAGTGCATGTAATATGGCCAATGGTTCTTTGTTGTGAATATCGTAGTTGGATTCCGCATTCGTCATTGTCCTTGATCAGAATGCCATGGGTCGCCAGTTCTCGTCTTCGCACTGTTGGGATAAAATTCCCCAACAGACATACTTTGTTGCATCGGTTTCAATCCTGATCGGTCTTTCTTGATTGTAATGAGTGAGTACGGGTGCTGAGGTTATTTTTTGTCTCATCGTATGGAACGCCTCGCTTTCTGCTGTACCCCACTTCCATTTTGCATTTTTCTTTGTCAGATTGTATTGAGGTTTTGGTGTGCTGCTAAACCCCACAATGAATCTGCTGTAAAAGTTGGAGAATCTCATGAATCTTTGCATATCGGTTTTGTTCTTCGGAATTGCCCATTCCCATATGGCTGCCATCTTGATAGGATCCATCTGGACTCCTTCTTGGTCAATAATAAATCCTAAGTATTCCACTTCTGTCTTGTGGAATTCAGACTTGGTTGGCTTGATTCTTATTCCGTATTTTCCAATCGCTTCCAGGATGTTTACCACGTCTTTCTGGTGCTGCTCCATGGTCTCTGAGTACACCAGTACGTTATCCAAATATACTATGCAGCATATGTCCAAGTATCAGTGTAACGTTTGATTGATCCATCTCTGGAATATTGCCGGTGCATTAGTCAAGCCGAATGGCATTACCAAGTATTCGTAAGTTCCGTATCGTGTCGTGAATGTAGTTTACCAGTCGTCTCCTTTCTTGATCTACACGTTGTGGTATGCATCTTTAATATTCCATCTTCGCAAAGTATCGGGTACTATTTAGCCTATCCAAGGCTTCGCCGATGAGTGGCAGTGGGTACCGATCTTTTTTCGTGACTTCATTAAGTCCTCAGTAATCCACGCATAGTCGTAATTTTCCGTCCTTCTTCTTGACGAAAAGGATGGGTGCTCCTGTTTCCGCGAAGGAGTCACGTATCCATCCCCTTTCCAGATTCTGTTTCAAATAGCTTCTCAATTCTTCCAGTTCTGCCGCTCCTAGTGGATATAACCTCTTTGCTGGGATTGTCTTTCCTTTTCCTAGGTTAATCTCGTGGTCCACTCCTTCTCTGTAAGGCGGTAACGTGATCTTTTCTCTCACTTCAAAGAGATACAGGTATTGGTGATATACCTCTGGTATCATCCGTTAGAAGGGTTCTTTTCCTTAGTACTATTTGGCCTTAATAGCCAGCTAGGTACAGACATTCATTGCCTTCAAATCGCATTGGCTGTCCTCCTGGTTCCACTTGAGAATGCCTGTGATTTCTCCTCTTCTGTAGAACTTCCCAAAGGCTAGAGCCGTGATCTAGCAGATCTCTATTCGTTTCTGATCCATTTTTGTTTCTTCCCGGGTGCCTTATGATTCGTTTCTGCCCCGTTCTCTTCGGTGGTCCGTACTTCCGAATCCTTTGTCTTCTCGTTTAGTCTTTGCAAGTACTTCTACTTCCTTGAATTCCCCGTCCAGGTTTCTTTCACATATCAGTTGTGCTATTCGTCTCCTGAGTTGACGGTGTAGTTTTCGTCCCCGAGGTTCACCCATACTACCTTTAGTTCACCCGTATAATCCATATCTATTATACCCGCCTTGGTTGTAAGCCTGTTCTTGACAGATAACCCGCTTCGTGGTGCAAATCGCCCATAAGTGCCCTATGGTAAACCAATGGCTGTTCCGGTTCGAATGACTTCTGGCCCTTTGTCTCGTATTGTTGCTCTTTCGCTAGTGTACAGGTCGTGTCCTGCCGCCCTTTGTGAGCCTCTAATAGGCATCGTTGCATCTTTAGTTAACCTTTTGACTATAATCTCTTTTTCCGCTTTTGCCTCAAAGGTTGAGAACTTCATATCTAAGTTGTCTTCCAGGGCTTCCGCTTCTGGGACTGTAAAGACCCACGGTGACTCTTTTAAACACCGTGTCGTGCATCTCTCACTATCAAACGTGATGGTCCCCATTCCCCAATCAATTGCAGGACTATGCTCTCTTAACCATGGCATTCCAAGAACTGCTTCGTGGTTTTGTAAATTTGACACTTGGAAGGTAATCATTTCCCTATAGCTACCGATGTCCATAGCTACTTTCGTCGTATGAGTAAATGGACCCCTCGCGCAGTGTTTGCCGTCCGCCAGGTAAATCTCATGTTGTTGTCTGGCCTTTGCCATATTAATGCCATAGGCATGCCATACCTTTCGCATACCTCTTTATCAATAAGGTCCTCAGTCGCTCTTGAGTCGATTATTCCGTTGATGCTAATGATCTTGTCTCTGCCATGTAGTCGCATATTTACCATGACATGCTCATTTTCGTGTTCCAGTGATTCCATATTGTTATATGCTGCGTAGAAGTTTCCTATTTCGATGGGTTTCCCTTTCCTCTTCTCCCTTAGACCATCGCTTACTGGGGACCAACGTCTTTTTCCTCCTCATTCTTTTCGCTTTCGAGATCCATTTCGCGGATAGTAGTTCTTTGTTTCCAACGTGGTTTCTGAACCCTACTGACTGTCCTCACTGGATATTCTTTCTCATCTCTTGGGTTGGTGCTGTTTCTCATCATGTGTCCTGGCTTTGCACATGCCATACACAGATTGTTGTTTCTTCTCCTCCAATATTCGGTCCTTGTTATGTTAAGAGCTTGTCTTCGCCTAGTCGCATCTAGGTCCATTGGATCTCCTCGAGACTCCTGTAGTCGTTGGGTCTTGAAGTTGCCACCGTAGTTTCTGGTATTGTTGTATGTTTTGGTCTTTGACCTTCCTTGCACGTGTTTGATAACGCCCAAGCGGTTTTCATGATTAATGGCCCTTAACACCATTTCCTCTGTCGTTGTGAAGTCTTGGGCCCTCATAGCTTATGCGTTCTGAATTTCTTCGTGTAAGCCTCAAAGGAAGGCCCTTCCCAAGGTTGCTTCGTCGTATTTGGCCTCTGTTGCCAATAGTCGTAACTCGTTCCAGAAATCAGTCCCATTCCGGCGTCCTTGCTTGATTTTCTTGATTTTATTTCCTGCGGTTTCCTTAGCATTCACCTCGCCGAATTGGATGCGTAGAGTGGCTTGAAATTCTGTCCAGTTATTCCTTGTGGCAGGGGTCTTTGTTTCCACATATGGAGTAATCCATTTGCCTGTTGATTCCCTCAGTAGGGATTTGGCGAAGTCCACTTTTAATCCGTCTTCATTTTCTGCCCATCCTAGTGCTGTGTAGTACATTGCAAGTTGGACTAGCCATGCAGGCCCTTTGGTGCGGTCTCCTGTAAATATGTTCGGGGTTTTGATTTTTGGCCTCCGCAGAGTCTGTTCCTGTCGATTTACCTGCACTGTTCTGATCAACTCTTGGAGTTGTTCCCTTGTGAGAGTTATCGTATCTGCTAGCCCTGCTACCCCCGACATTCTGTGTATTGGGGATGCTCCTGAGCTTACTGACCCTGCTCTGGATCTTGTTTCCGGGGTGACCGGGCTTGGAGGTCTTGGGGATCCTTCTTGCGATAACTCGCTTAAGGCCTGTCCAAGTTCTGCTTGTGGTCCTAGGAAAGTCGCTGGATCGTTGAAGTCTGGTACTTCTGTATCTGTAGGTGAATGCGTTTTTTATTTGTTAAGTGTCGCAAAAGACGCAACCAAATATTACAAACCTATCCTTAGTCTGCTGGACAAGGCACACTACCTCCTTCAACTGCAACAGGTAACGATACGTACCGCTCAGCTTACCTCACCTCAGGTCTCGTAGCCTTATATCGCCCAAGGAACGCAGAGTCCTCTTACTCCTAGCCCATGCGACGGCTCCTTAGGGATACGTTTTCTTGAATCACCTTTCGGTCGGTGATATAAACAGATCGTCGTAATAAGAAACAAGGGTCAATTGAACTAACAGTAAAAGTATAACATAGGAAGTAACTTAGGTGTTTGCGTGAAGAGCTAGCTATCTATGTCCGTGACCCTCCTTATATAGGCACTCTTCCCAGAACCCTAACCCTGGTCACTTTACTATGAGTGACCTCTTTACTATGACTGCCGCGTGAGTCATAGTATAACAAATATCCTATGACTCACAATTTGAGTCATAGTATACAATACCCATAATATCCAATTTCCATAAAAGGTCATGTGGGCTAATCGCGTCACATGTGTGAAACCCCAGACTCATACTCGTAGTCAGGTGCGAAAGTCATAACATCATATGACCTCACAAGCGTGAGTTCTGAAACCATAAACATAAATTAAATCAAACATCATAATCATAAATGATCTCACAAATCGTAAGTCATGTGAAATATTCCATATTGCTAAGTAACGATTTGTGACATGTAGTCTCTGAATTCCTTACACATGTTATTCGGGTTCCGAAGTTGGGTCAAAGTAACTTGTTGTCCTGGCGGACTATAATTACTTTGGGGAATAGTTTTTCTTTGCGTAGTAAAGGGGGGATATATTTTGATACAGGGAGAATAAAAGAGAAGTGTTACGGGGAAAGTTTGATGGTCAAGATTATGTTGTTCACGAAGAGAAAGGTGTGGCGAACAAGATGACTTACTGACAGTTGCATGATACCCTCAGACAGCCCTAACCATCCTTCCCCAAAAGCACCAACAAGTCTGATACTGCAACAATCCCTGCAGTTCCCAAAGATTCGCAGTGTGAAACCTCTATTACTTACAAATAAAAAAATCTAAACCCAAATCTATTGCAAAAAGATGTGGAAATCCCTATGGGTTAATTCACTCTGATTTTAGTGGAAAATTCTCTACCCGTCCTTCAGAAAATCTCATAGTACTCAGTCACCTTTATTCATGATTGTACAAAGTACACTGGGATTTACCCTCTTCAGGCCATAGCCAATGCCGTTACAGTATTTCACCAATTCATCAAAGAAAGACACCTCTAGGACAATGATTCTAAAAAAGCGATTCAGTACTGAAAATGGAGGAGATTATGTCAAGAAAGATATGACAACCATTTTGAAAAACTGGGTATCATGCATGACAAAATACCTCCTTACTCATATGAATCTAATGGCGTTGCCGAACAATACCATTGGACTATCATCACATATCCACTGTCTATGTTATTAGGTCTTATACCGTGTTTCACGGCTGTAGTAGTTATAACAGCTGAATACCTCCCGAACATATTTCCTAACAGATCTATAGGAAAACTACTACCAAATAGTTCTCTCTACAACCAGAGGGCGTGAGTAAACCACCTACGCCCCTACTGGACTAAATGCTTTGTCGATATACCTCCGGAGACCAGAAAACCAGTTACAAAGTTACAGCCCTGGGCCACCGCAGGATACCTTGTTGAATACACTTCCTCCAGCAAGATATACTGTACATACTTACCATCATTGTATAAGATCTCAGAAATGCGTCAGCTCCACGGGACAACCAAGACAATAGTACCGCTTGATCCCATGGAACCTCTACCCTCATCAGAGACCTTTGCAACAGTCTGTCCACCTTCCTACCAAAGAGCACCGGTACCCGATATAGCTCTACCACAGGAAGCAAATAACACACCAATGATCTAAGTACATCCACCTCCACTGCCTCAACATCCTGTAGGTTAAAACTGTATACAACCTACAGAAGAATTAACGGAACCTCCAGTACAGGGTGTACAACTGCACTATCCTCCAGAGATACAGACCAGATTTGGCAGAACCATTCACCTACCACAATACTTTGGCATAAATGTCACTGTACCCTCTGATGGGGGTCCCATAACATACACTCATGCAGTGAATAGTTACTTAAGGAAAAATGAACTCCTGCAATGGATAACGATATTAAGGCATTAGAGAAACGTGATACTTTCGATGAAGTATATCAAGCCTCGGGACTCAAGATTCATACTGTACATGGGTTCTCAAGTCCAAACGAAAAGCTTATAGTACCTCACAATGGTACTATACAAGGTCTGAGGCTAAAGGATTCTCACAAGTGCAGGGTAGTGACTTGCAAGATACTATCTCTCTGGTCATCCGATATGAATCACTCCGCTTCCTCCTTCCAATATGTGCTAAAAACAAATGGCAAGTACAGAAATTCGATGTCTAATCCGCATTCTGTTATGGTGAGTTGAAAGAAGAACTCTACATGCGACCATTACCTGGGTTTCGTAATAGACACAATGTATCGCAACTGATCCGATGTCATTGTGCACTCAAGCAATATGCAAACCAATGGTACAATCTGCTCGCTAGATACTTAACATCCAAAGGTTTTGTGAGATCCACCCTTAACCTATGTATGTTTTTCATGGTAAACACAACATATACATATCAGTTTACGTTGAAAACAACACTATATCCTCGGCCAACACCCCTCTAGCAAATTCCTTGATAGAGGCCTGAAAAGGGCATTTGAGATTAGAGACTCAGGGAAAGCTAAATTCCTACTTGGCCTACACATCACCTCTCTAACCGACGGGATACATTTTACCTAGCAACGTTATATCAAGTGAGACCTCAAGTGATATGGTATGGAAAATACACAGCCAGTATATACAAAATTACCCAAAAGCATTCAACGACGGAACAGGATAGTAGATGAACAAATACCGGATATATCCATATACCAATTAATAATGGGATCACTTATGGCCCTGACAACTAGTACCAAACCCGATCTAGCGTATACAATATTCATTCTGACACAATTTTCTTCCTCTGTGACTGAAATACACCCAATGGCTGCTAAATAAGTCCTTCGGTACATTCCGGTACAAAGAATACTTTACTCTTCTACTCTGGTGCAACTACAAACACTAAGAATACAATGTCGATGCAAACCTTTCATCCTGCCTGGAGACCCGCCGCACCTTTTCAGGGTATCTTATTCTCTTTAAAAATGTCCTCTATCTTGGTGGTTAAAAATACAAGCCATGGTCATTACATCTACTATTGAAGTAGAATATATATGTATGTTCCTAGCAGCAAGGCAAATCCAAAGGTAGATCAAAGGTCTCAGTCACATCCGGCTTACAACACCAATCGCTCTACATGCCGACAATACCAGTGGAAACTTTCTGGCAACCAACTATCAACTAAATTAATGAACAAAATATATAGATTTCCATTTTGAGAAAATACGAGAAGAGATGGATAATAGTTCTTTCACACTCCTGAAGGTTGCATCATTAGAAAACCTTGCTGACATTTGTACCAAGGTACATGCGAAACATGCCCAGGAACGCATGATGAGTTTGTTAGACTGTATATAAGGAGGGCAAGTGTTGAAATTTTTCAATTCGTTTCCTGTATCTATTTCCTACGGTAATATTGTTTATGTCTCTGCTTGGTTATTTCTAGTTTACACAGGAAAACTACAGATATTACTACAGCTAGAGTATATCATATTTTCGATTATATTTCATGATAATGATTAAGGTTTAATACCAATATTTCTTATGTTATCAGCAGGATTTCTCACTTATATTTCCTTGGATAGTAACCTTTTACCAGTCATGTATCAGGTATTATCTTTCAATTAATTTGGCGGATGCCAGTATAGATTACGAATATTTTTGTAATTTCCTGGTAGTTTACAAGGGTCAAACATGTTCGTACATATATTTCTTACAATATTTGGCCTATATTGTTACTGAGTACATGGACGATACACACCCCTATAAATAGCTGGTTGCCACTTACTTTATTTAGTTAAAAAAGCACAAGAACTACTACTAATCTACCTTCATACTATAATACTCGTCACAGAAGCGTGCACATAGTATACTCTTAATACTGTCTTGTATTTTCGTACTCATGCTATAAGATTATGCTAATAAATATATTTTAAACAGGTTATGAGCCTAGTCCATCCATAGCTACACGACTTACGCTTACCCGCTGTCCTCTTTCAGCATGAAATACCTTCCTTCCTAAATATAACTAACAACTTTCAAGCAAAAATATTTCATGTAACATCGAAAGATTTTGATTCGTAACGTAAACACAGTCGAAAAGAAATATCGTTCACAAAAATGGAAAGGTTCTAGGCAAAACATTATTGGCAAATCAATAGGAAAAGGTCTTCTCGCTACACACTAAATCTGAGTTTTCAGCTTCCTTAAAACTCAGTTCTTACAGAAGTGCATTTTTCCAACCCTAATGACTAACAATTGCAAAACAATATACTAGTACATAGCAACCTATGTCACTTTGCCTTTAACAAGCAAAAACAGCCATGGCAGAAACTACGGTTCTTCTCCTCCTTGTCCTGAAGTTCCTGCACCAAACTCCAGATCCTATGCCAATCACTTAAAATATAGTTGGACACTCAGTTACAAATTTCACTCCATCTCAAACGTCACTGGCCATGACAACTACCAGACGTGGCGTGATATCCCAGAATATCACCTCAAGCTATAAAATTACTGGGAAATAGTAACGAAAAAGTAAACTCTCCTTGAGGTCGTCAAGGATTAAGATGGAAATAATAACTCTAAGAGAATAGATGAAATTCGTGATTGCCACTAATGGACCTCGGCATACTTCATTCAAGCGATTGACCTCCAATGGCCTTTATTGTTGGCTACCTTAAAAAGACCCCACGCTATCGGCAAAGCGTTTCAAGATAAATTTGCTAGAAAAAATACAATCTCCTTCTTTAACTAACTCTACGCAGTCCTTATTACCAAGTAGGATACCTCTATAGCTATCGCAGACTATATCAAGTATTATGATACCCTCTGGAATCGAATAGAACACCAAATCTCCTCTTCTTTTGCTAACCAGTAATATGCTAAGCCATTAGTATTCAAATCGGTATTTGAGTCAGCCGAAGTCATATCTAGACTTCTTCTCGGCTCCCTTCCCAAGTCGATGAGTAATATAAACCATAACCTCTAAATTAAGAAGGACCTTACCTAAGATCATGTCTACAATAGGTTGTTAGATATGAAACCCTTGGTTAGCTCTAAGGACGACAAAGCGTATGAAAGCAGATATGTCAAACCAAAAAGAGGCAAACCTCCCCTGCGACCTCCTGCCACATTCAAGGAATGTACCAACTGCAAGAAACATTACCCCACTGCTTGGCCTGAGGGACCTACCTGGAATGCATGTAATAAACTCAAGAGAGACAAGAAGAAGAAGAAGGAAAAGAAAGCTATTATTTGAGCAAAGATCGGCAAAGAATAAATATCTCAACCAGTCATTATATCCACATCCCCTTTCTCTATGCAAAAGCCTACTCACCCACAGAACTGGGTAATCGATACAGGCGCAGTCTTACACATAACTAGCAACTTAGACCTTCTTTTAAACTTTGAACTAAGTCGAGGAACTGTTAGGTTAGGCAATAATTAGGTAATAGATTCATGTTGTTAGGTACAAACGACTCCAGAGAGGATTAACGACACTCTGGAAGAGGAGAATTAGTCTGATCCTCTACAGTAAATCATACCCCTCCAGCACCAGCATTCGGCCTGGGAGTTGTCCCAGGTACCTTGTGCAGTTGCTCTTCACTATTATAAACGAGGAATTGCAACATAACTTTTAACTCCGTATACGTCGTTGCCGTGTGTAGGGCTGGATGCTGTCCTCGGGGCATTTAGGAGGGAATCCCTGGCAACGTCTGGTAGGTGGAACGAAGAGATTCCGTCAAGAACCCGCAAGGTACACCCCGGTGAAGTAAAGTGAGCCCGGGTAGTCTTAGATGGACATGAACACACAATTGAAGTAGGCTACTCTGACACACACCAAGAGTAAGCTGATGGCCCCATGATGCCTATAAGGTCAATAACCCTATAGGAACAAGTTGATAAGGAGAGGCAGTGAGACGCGAAGGTATTGGCCCGATCGTGAATACTAGTCATCATGAAAGCCAGCTGCAGAGGAGGATATGACGGTATGAAGCAGACTCGGCCAATAACCAGGCTGGCCCGTTATAGTTCGAAGAAGTTATTAGTACGTTCCAAACAGGGCGGCCATATCTTAACTGCAGAAAGAAGGTTGACAACTCTGCCTAAGTGGGTCAAAACCGTTAGAGAAGTCAGGAGCTCTGATCATACCGTCAGCAGTGTTGGGGAAGGGATAGTTGCAGGGTCAAAGCGGTTCCGCTCTCGGATCATCAGACCAAGGTTGGGGACAAAATACCAGTTTATATTTAAAACCAGTTGTAGTCCAGGAACACTCAAACGCGGAATATAAATATTGAAGTGCCTCCTTTGCTTTAACCATCATCAAGCAAACGAGAAGAGATCTTATCAAGGTTACACATTTTACTAGAGAAATCTTTACAATTCAATCAAGCGAGCCTTAATATAGAGCTCTACATCTACGAATTCAAGATTTAGGCCTAGTTCAATTCGCTTGTCCTTAGAATAGGCTACGCCTAACAGGTAATTGATATTTCTCTGTTAGGCACATAACTCCCACAAGGGCCCAGAGGAGCAGTTTGAGAGCTCTGTGCTTGAAACTCCACAGACTAATACCCCCCTCCGGCCCCGACGTTGGCCCCGGACGACAGGACTGGCGCCTTGTGCAGTTGCTCACAATCATAGAAAGAAGAAATGTTGGAGCACCTCTCGTAACACCGTATACGTCGTCGCCGTCCGTCCGACCGGATCCTGTCTCCAGGGTATATAAGAGGGCATCTCTGGCTACACCAGGGAAAAAGAACCAAGCGATTTCGTTAAGAACTCACAGAGTTACCTCCCGTTGAAGTCAAGAGACCAAAACAACGTTCGCAAGCCTAGGAGGGAGTGGTATTCGGGCTATTCCTTGGAGAATAGTACTGAACCCCAAATGAATGCCTATCATAGGCAAGCAAGCCTATCGGAACATGTCGATAAGGGGAGGCAGTCCAGCAGGAATTGGTATTGGACTGATCGTCAAAGACTAGTCATCATGAAAGCCAGCGGCAAGACCGGGGGAACCGGAACGAAGCCGTATTGGTCGACAACCAAGTTGGCCCCTTGGTGTTCTAAGAAACTATTGGCAAGTTCCAAACTGGACGGCCATAGTTTGAACAGCAGGACGACGGCTGTTAGCTCTTACCGAGAAGGTGTGAACACCCTCAGAGAAAGAAGAGCTCTGATCACGCCATTAGCTGTGCGGGGGAAAAACTTACAGGGTCAAAGGAGGTTCGCTGTTGGGTTTTTTTGTGAAAATTTTTAGTAGATACTTGGTTGTATGGAGAACGGATGTAGTCCGCGCACACTCAGATGCGGGATATAAATATCGAAGTGCCTCCCGAGCTTTAGCCATAAAAAAGCAACGGAGATAAGATCTTATCAATATCATACGTTCTACCTTGAAATCTTGAGCCTTCCTAGACAATCTCCGTCTACGATTTGATTTCTTAAGCCTAGCCTGATTCGCTTGACCTTAGAATCGGCTACCCTTAACAGTATATTGATATTTCTCCTTGTTACAAAGTCTCAATCCATGACAATCGGATATCTCGAAGTCATACCTCTGAAATCACACCAGCTCATAGCTGATTCCACCCTTCTTGACGAGTCGATTCTTGAACCTCGTCTACCAAACTTTGTCACTTCTATCGAAACCCTCCTGTACGACTCCCTTCCGGAGCTCAAATTCCTACCATATCCCTACGAACCCTCCTGGTTCCCCGATCCTAAACCCGTTCCGACCCCCCAAGATTTCGCAGAAATCTATAAAGAATTTTACGGCCCATCCTTCCGGTGGCACCCTTTCGTCGAATACCACAGTGAGGAAAGCGGAACCTCCAGTTCTTTCTCCTCCAATATTTCCTTCACACCTTCAATTTGGGGATTTGGCAGACACCCCAATTCCCATTAGAAGGCGAAAATTGCTCGACAATTGACTGTCGACACGGACAAGGCTATGTCCGACATAGATGAAGTTTCTCAGGTGGGAAGCGACCACACACCTGGACGCTCCAGGTCACCCCGGGCACTCCACCACCTCTCACAGCCAAGTGGGGTCCGAAAATCGGCCCCTGCTACTCGATCAAGCACCCCTCGTCCCCCCGACGCCAGGAATCCAGCTATGGAAAGACTAGCTGAACACATTGGCCAGGCAATGGGATACTTCGACCGTACCCTCCAGGAACCGGTTGATATGCAACATTTGGCCTACCGTGAACTATCTAGTCAAGCTCAGGATCAAGCGAACCAACTCCAGCACCATGCCCAGCGGATAACCCGTGGTGAACAAATCATTGGCGAAGAGTTGAAACAAGTCAATTCGGGACTTGAAATGTTAGCAACTGAAACAGCCGCACTTCAAGATGCAACCACCAAACGGTTGGAAGCAAAACTGCGAGCACAGGAAGAACGGGCTGCGCACCGTGAAGCGGTAAGTACCCAACTTCATGCTAACATTGGGGCAACAGGACAAGAGTCGCTGGATCGAGACCGCCAGCTAGAACAGACCTTGGCTAGGCAAAAGCCCGAACTCCTACAAAGACAAGTAGCGGCACAAGAAGACCATGAGCGGACCAGACAGGAGTTAAAAGAGCCTCACCAGCGCCTCGAACAAGAGCGTGCTGAGAGGGAAGCATATGTGGTCCAACAGAACTCCGCATCCGAACAACTAAACCGAGTGTTGACACGGATGAATGAAACGTTGGCTCAACTACAGGTTGCCAGGAACCCACCAAGTGTGTGGGAAACAGTGGCACCACAGCCGGTCGAAAATCCGGGTTTGGAGAAACGGACAACGGCTGATGGAAGAGAAGAGTTCCAGTTTATTCCCCACAGAGACAAGGGAAAGGGAGTGGATCGAGGAGACGGAAACAGTGGTGGGGGAAAAGCACCACCACCACCTCCTCCAGCGAATGCACCCAATCAAGGAGACGATGACCCAGGCTCGGAAGACGAAGGTGGTCCCTCTAAACGAGGGGGTGAGCTATCACGAAGACCCTTACCGGGTCGAGAAGTCGAATCCGAAGATGACACATTGTCACGATTGCCTAGAAGAGCGCTAGGCAGGAAGGACAGAAAGGCAGAGTAAGCCTTGCGAGGCTTACGAGGATTTCGCACACATGACTACTTAGAGTCATGTGGGTTTTGCGCATGACGCACACTTGTGAGTCATGAGGTTATTATAAG